>JAODVQ020533458.1:0-23232 GCA_025400075.2 Phenganax stokvisi
TGCAAACAGCAGTGCTTGGATCAAATATTCAGAATTGGAAACCATTCTTGGTGACGCCGACCGTGCCCGCGCAATCTATGAACTAGCTGTCAACCAGCCACTCATGGATATGCCAGAACTCCTGTGGAAGAGTTTCATTGATTTCGAAACTGAGCTGGAAGAATACACCAACTGCCGCAGGTTTTATTTTATAGCAATATTTTAGTAATAATATAATTAAATATATATATTGTTGCTAGCAAGTATTGTTAATCCTGACTATGCAGGTTATTTGAGCGCCTACTACAGAGAACGCAGCATGTTAAGGTGTGGCTCAGTTATAGTAAATTCGAAATCGCCACTAATACAGAGGAGGGATACAAGAATGCCCGAGAGGTTTTCAGGAGAGCTAACAAGTCTTTGAAATCAGGGAATCAGACAGAGGAGAGGGCAATGGTGTTGGAGGCCTGGCAGAGGTTTGAAAAAGAAAATGGAGATAGTGAGACACTAGATGAAGTGAACAAAGTGATGCCAAAGAGAGTAAAGAAGAGAAGGAAGGTCTATCAAGAAGATGGTTCTGATGGTGGCTGGGAGGAATACTGGGACTATGTCTTCCCTGATGATAGTTCTGCTGCTCCTCATCTCAAACTACTAGAGATGGCTAAGATGTGGAAACAGAGGAAAGCTATGGGAGAAGATTCTGATAGTGAAGAGGAGGAGGAGGAGGAGGAAGAAGAAGAAGAAGAAGAGAGTACTGAAGGCAGAGAAGAAGAGAACACTAACAACGAACAAGACACAAACAGCGACTAATGTTTTGAGCATGCGCAATTGGTTAAGCGCGTATGCGGTTAAGTGCGTTTGGCGGCGGACGGGGGTTTTAGCGCGTGGCAGCAAATACCTTTCGAGCTTTGGGAATTTGCAGAGCAGCTGGTGTGAAGGAAGAAAGTTCGGTGGAGCAACTTTATCGTAGCTTATAACTCACTTTGGACAAGTCGTAGAGGCTTCTGGACTTCACTACTACACTGGTGAGTGGTTAAATTCCTCGTGTTGAACACTGAATGTCGTTATGAAGCTGTGTTCAGAACTGGGCTCTGTAGTTATCTGCACGCTTTGATGATCCTAGCTCTAACTACTCCGTGTTAGTCAGTTGTAGGATAAGTGGACTACAATAAATAGTTTAGAGACCTATCACTGTCAGACTGCCAGAAGGACGAGAGATTCGAAGGTGGACAAAATGTCGTAAACAGTAGTAGACATGAAGACGTGACGTTATTGGCAGGTCTGCGGGTAATGTGGTAATACTGACTGTCCAGTTAGAGAGACTAGGAGTTAGTGGTTAGTCCCTCCTAATTGCATTCTCCTCTACCTAGTCCTGTCTGAGCCAACAACTTTTGGAATATGCAGCTTTTCTCATCTATTAACTTCCTTTATGTTATTGAGGTGTATTGGAGAGTAAGAGAGAGCAGTGGGAGAGTAAGAGAGATAGAGAGAGATAGAGAGGGAAGCTCAGGTGTTGATATTGATTGAGTCAGTGAAACTGAAGCTTTAAACACTGTACAATGTATACACACACAAACAAACGATCATAAAATTATTTTAGAAACACTAGGCCGGGCTATATACCTCCTATCCATAGTATTGCCATGCTATCTGTGAAGAAGAAAGGCTATGACTGCCCTGTCTATCCAGGGTATTCTCCATTCTCATATTGTGTACATATAATGTATGGTAGTAGTGATGAGGAAGCCTTGACTTATGGATTCAGTGTAGCAGGATATCCCACCCGGCCCACTATGGAATGTACTATTAATACTATGTATATTACTGTAATAATATTATAGTAAATAGAATGGTTGGTAGGCTAGAATGAAGAGTAACTAATCTTCCATTTTATTACTTAACTCAACTCATTCATTTTCTCTCTCTCTCTCTCTCTCTGTTCTCATGTCTGACTCACGATCTCTCTCTCTCTCTCTCTCTCTAAACTGCATTCCAGTGTCTAATTAAACACAAGAGGTTGTAAATAATTTGTTTTCCTAGCTGTTTGGTAATATAGTATCTCAAGGTCCTCTGACAATATAAACTGCAGTACCACTCCTCCCTACATGCCTCATACTGCATACTGCATATCATTAGTACATTGCTAACTGATTATAATAGCAATGAGGTTATGAATGGAATGTGATATATCAATATCATCACTAATTGTTTTCCTCCATCACTGCCTGCCCCTCTGCTGTGTTAGTGAAAGTACTGAAATTTAATTTACTTCAAAACTCTCACTAGCTAAATGTCTGAGACTACATGTGCACAGTAAACAAGTTTCAATGTTGTTAGTGGGGAAAATAGAATGTTTTTCTCTTCTCAACTCTGCCCACAACTAACAACACACATTCCTAGCTCTTTCAGAACAAGCAGGAAACTTGAGGCCCAGTATATATGCAGGTTTATGTATAATATACTAAATGGCGTTTCAGTACATCTGCTGATCTTAAATTGCCTCTAAAATCAATCTTTATAAGCTTTACTCTTCGAATTATGTTTGTTGATTTACTAAGTGAATGGCAATAACTCTAGTGTTCCTCCACCCAGTCTGTATTGATAATAAGTGGGTGTTGGTAAGTATGATGGTCATATATGACTAATGAATGGTGTTTCAGTAGTCATGACTAGTGTTGTACTGAACACAGAGACCACTCTAGACCTACACCATAACATTATACTGTATTAGTATACTGTATTGGTATAGTGTATTGGTATAGTGTATTAGTATAGTGTATGTTGTAGTGGTGCTGTGGATGTCAGAGGATTGGATTCTGGTTCTGTTTGGAGACGGCTTTTGTTGTTATTGTCAGTTGTTAAATGGATGCTCTGCTAGAGCCTGGACTGCTGTGGGCTTCACTAAGTATCCTATCTTATTCTACAGGTTACGGGAATAGGAGGAGGAGGAGTTTGAGAGAATCAGCTGGTTAATCATGTCCAGTAATAAATCAGGATCACATGCCAGCTCAAGATCAAACTCACCACCTACCTCTTCATCTCCTAGAATACCAAGCAGAAATGATGGAGGAGGAGGAGGTCTTCGAGATAGCAGTAAATCAGATACACCAAATGGGGTGGCTAAAACAGGGGAGAAGACAACTAGAACTAGAACTGGAGGAGGTGGAGGAGGGAAAACAACGGTGAAGAGTCCGACAGTTGAAAAGAAATCTCCAGTAGAGAGAGGTAGAGTACAGAGTCCAAGTGGTGAGAGAAAGACTTCAGTGACTGAAAGAAAACCTAGTCCTTTAGCTCAACGAAGGACTGGTCAGGAACCTGTGAGGAAGACTAGTACTGGAACTAGAACCAAGAGTCCAACTGGAGCAAGTAAACCACCACGATCTAGTGGTAATGATAAAGGTGTTGGGAAAGTGAGTCCTAACTCAGTCAGAAAACAACAGCCAACAGCTGGGAAACCACCTAGTGGTGTTAGTGGAGGAAAATCTTCAACTAAAACACCCATTGGAGGAACAAAGAAGGTTGCTAATGGTGGAACTCAACCTGATGGTCATGCTAGTCCAATTGGAAGAACAGAACGAACATCAACTACTGGTTCCAATGGAACAGTAAAGAAAACAGCAGTTAGCAGTGTCAAGAAATCAGCAGGAAGTGGTGGTAGAGAGAGCCCCATAGGTCGACCTCGAAAAACAAGCCAGGAACACAAAGCTGGGACGAAGAGTGCAGACAGTAGTCCAGCAATAGTAAGGAGATCAGGTTCAATGAGAAGATCACCTGGATCAAATAGTTCCAGTCCTGGGGTTGTGAGAAGATCAAGTACTCTGAGGAGGACAGGCAGCAGTGGTAGTATTCCAGTAACTCAGAGACCAATGAGAGAAAGAAAGGCTGAGAGCATCAGTCCAAAAATAGAACGACGGACTACTACAGAGAAGAGGGCCTCAAACAATAGTCCTAGACCTGAGAGGAAATCTGGAATTACTTCATCAAAGAGTGACACCAAGGTGACAGAGGGAGATAAAAAGATGGTGAAATCAATAACTCCAGGAGCTGTAGCAAGAAGAAGTACAGGAGAGGGCCCTGGTAAACTGAACCCTGCAGGGAGAAGATCAATACGATCACACTCAGAAGCAAACCTTTTGTCAGGTCCTGTTAGAAAGACAGCTGGTCAGAGCAGCAGTGGTAGGAAGATATCGACTACTACAGCAGTAGGTAGAGGTTCACCTACACCTAGTTCTCTAGCTGGTAAGGCAATCATTCTCAGTCACTCAGATCTACAAGGAGAAGAAAGAGTGAAATCTACGCTCAAACTACTTGGTCCAAAAGGAGGAGGAAGAGGGGGAGGAAGAGGAGGAGGTGGTGCAAAGAGCACTAGCAAAGGGCCAGCTATAAAAAGTATTGGTGTGACTAGTAGCAGTAGTGGGAGATCTACACCATCAGGCAGAGTATCTAGTCCTTCTTTGACTTCAGTGAAATCATCTATTACCAGAACTAGTTCAGGCTCTTCAATACCACACAGATCTTCTGGAAAATCTACCAATACTTCTCGAACCAGACTTCGTTCATCAGATGATATCTTGAAGACTGGTCGCCATTCACCAGCAGCAGCAGCAGCAGCAGACATTACTAGAGCCCCCAGTCCACTATCTATAACCACATCTGTACAAGATAGAGAGACAGGGAAGAACATTCGGAGCAAGAAGAAGGAAGAGAAAGAAGAGAAGTCAGCCGAGGTACAGCAAAAGGAGCCAGTTATAGTAGATAAGGTTGAAGAGAAAGAATCAAATAATACAGAAGTAACTGAGCAGACTGAACTGATACCAGAAAAACAATCTGATGACCAAGCTCCTCTAAGTCCAACAGAGAGAAAGGTTAAATCTCCACCAAGATTGAGTGGTAGAATAACAAACAAACTGCCGCAGGGAGTTCGAGGTCTTGCCACTAGACCATCATGTCGCAATACACAGGTCAAAAGTAGGATTGCTAACTGGAAGAAAAAGGAAGAAGAAGGGATGAAATATGAAGGACCATCAGTTTCTCCTGTTCCACCATCTCCACTCTCCACCACTTCCCCAAAATCACCTTCACCGAATGCTCATCAAATGACCTCTGAACCTTCACCTTTGACCTCTCCACCTACATCTCCTCTTGCCACATCATCATTCTCTCCCAGTTACTCTAATCCAGTGTCACCTCAGCGTCGTTCTCCAAGACTACGTAGTGAGAGTCCAACAGTAGTAGCTCATCAAGGAACACCGGTGAAGTCAAGAATAGCAATGTGGGCTGAGAGAGAGGCTCGTTCATCACAGTCACCACATAGATCTCCTTCTCCGAAATCAAATCTCAGACGACAGAGTCCTATTGACAAGAAGAGATCAAGTCCAGCTCACAGTATTGGACGAAGTAGAGAGAGTAGTGTTGAGAGTAACACACACCGCAGTCCCAGCAGAAAATCTAGTTCCGAGAGCCCCAGTAGAGAGATTAACAGCCCCAGCATAGAGACTGAGGATGCCAGTAAAGAAACTATATCAGAGAGGTCAAACAGAGATACTCATAGTCCTAATGAAGAGGTTAACACTGGAGCAAGCCCAGCACGTGAACTGCCTGCTATTACTATCAGAGATGAAGCAGCCATTGATGAAGAGAAGGAGCAGCCAGTATATGATGACATTGAAGTCAGTCCAAAACATAATGAACCACATCCACTACCAGTGGAAGAACCAGCAATTGAAACTCTGCCCACCCTCACAGAGGAAGCCATATATTCCACCATACCAGATATAGTAGCAGAAGAAGGTGTTACACAACCTAACGAGGTGGGTGTGGCTCCAAATCATCCTCCAAAACTTAACACAAATGATGAGATCAAAATAATTGATATTGAAGGAGAAACAGAAGTTACTGAAACGGTAGGTGAATCTAGCTACAATCGTCCAGCACCTGTCTATACTGAAATAGACATTATGACAGAGGAAACTAAACCATCAGAAGTAGCTTCTCAGATGCTGTCTCCTGAACGAACACCAAAAGGAAAACGAAGATGGCTGCCATCACCAAGATTTGGAAGAAGAAAGAGTAGTCCAGATGATCACAATGAAGGAGCAGCTAGTGACAGAGAAGAGAAGAAGAGTGAAGGATTCATGAAAAAGATCACTAGAATTGGATCAAAATCAGCCAAAGATAAACACACAGTCAATAAGACTAGAATACAGGGGAAGGTATCATATGATAGTGACAGTATTAGAAGTAGTTCTCCAGAAGAAAGTGTGGTCAATGATTCCAGGGTCAGATCATCCAGTGATATACCCAGTGACTCCTTGAGACCAGATTTCATTCCTCGATCAAACTCTTACTCTCCTTCTCCATCTCATTCTCCTGATAACACACTCACTGATCATCAGAACACCTCATCACAAAGAGTCATTTCATCTGATCCAGCACTCTCGGATACCACAGCTGGAGGTCAAAGTTCAGATACTATATCACAAAAAGAGGTGTCGCAATCAACACAAAACATCACTAGCTTGTCCTCCTCCTCTCTCAGTCAGCCTGATCAACTTCTTGCCAAACCTGCTACTGTTACTCACTACAGAAAGTCTGCCCCGCCCTCTAAACGAGGTTACAATCATCACCATGGCAACGAGGGAGGGAACCCTCTCTCTAGTGACATCAGAAGTATTATAGATAATCTCGGAGATGATTTGGAGTTTTGCACTGAGTATTCCAGAAAGATATCTCTAACTAGTGGAGAACAAGGTAGTGGTAGTGCTCCGAGTGGACTTCGTCTTCCAGTACCATTTGAACTTGGTCACGGATCAAGCCATCCTAACCTCAAGACAGTAGGATTCAAAATATCAGATACTACTACTGGTAGTAGAGAGATAGAGAAAGGAGGATCTGATAGTAGTACAGCCAGTGAGGGAGAGGAACAAGTAGTCTCTGAGAAAGAAGAAGATGGAGATATGGTGTATCCTATGGAGTCCAGTCTTGACAGAGGAAGATTCACAAGGTATGTAGTAGTATATGCTATACATACATACAGAGGCTAAGCTGCCGTTTGCCATTATCACCGACGACAAATGAAGAACACTTGGCATTAATCTACATTAATCTGACTTGATATTGTATTAGATATGAGAAGAAAAGAAGAGCTAGTGATAATTCAGCCAAGATCAGTGCCGTGGATCAGGTCAGTAGGTGTGGAGAGAGAGAGAGACGAGAGAGATGAGAGAGGGTGTTTTGAGACCCACAGCAAGTGATATTGTTGTTGTTGACAAGACCCCTGTTGGATCTTGTTTCTCTACAAGAATAACATTTCCTTCATTTTCTCAGCCTCTACTCTCCAGCTATGCATACATAACAGAGGTGTTTATATGATGAGGGCTATACCATAAACAGTTAATGTTCTGTCATTATAAATACAGTTGTTCTCTGACACTAGACATCAGTTTAGCCACTAGCCAGCCTCCTGTAACTAGCTATAGAATAGTATGGCAGAGTATTACACAGACTCAGATACTGATAGTTGTGGTAGTTATGATGGAGGAGAAGGAGGAGAAGAATATTGTAATGTTGATTTCGGTGTTCATTCTCTGGTTCATTTTGGTACTCCTGCCATGACTTACAAGTCCTCTAGCAGGAGAGAGGATGAGGAGGAAGAAGAAGGAATATATGAGTTAGTAGGCGACAGCCTTGATGCCTACTCTCATAAACTAAATGGACAGGTTAGGTGTGAAAAGACTGAGGAGGCAGTGGATCCAACGTAGTGCACGCGCACACGGTTTCGCGCTCATGATGTGCGCATGCGCAAAATGGTTGCAAAGTTTGCGATTTCGTCGATCGTTTGGTCTTGCGAAGTTAGTTCGAGAAAAGCTGCAGTTTTTAGATTCAGCAGTGAAAGATAGAAGCCCCGAAGTTTGCAAGGGAATACTTTTAGATTAGTAAGTTATATTGCTTGTCTTGCATTGCTAGTAAAACAGCTCTGAATGCCTGAATGCTCTCTGTGCACGCGCGTCGTCAGGCGTAGCTAGATCGCTATAAATGCTGAGATTAATACAGTAGAATTAATTTCCAACATATTAATAAGATCTCTAAAATGTTTTTTAAGAATAATAGTAGTAGCCTAATGATTTTAGTACTGGCTAAAAATCCCCAGATATCTAACAGTCACAGCAATGGTCTGCTGTAGCAGGTGTAGTGATGTAGTGATGTAGTGATGTAATTTGGCAATGTATGTAGCTAACAGATGTTGACTGTTCGGTGTTGTCTATCTCTCTCTCTGTCTAACTGGTGGCTGCCAACAGGAGGGGGAGGTAGCCCTTTCTGCCATTACTGAACTAATGTTTTCCCTCTCTCTGTGTGGGAGTTACAATGTTTGACTTTTTGAAAAGATTTTATGACCACCTGTTAATCCTGTCTCTTGCTACTTGGCCTACAGCACAATAATGATACTGTTACTATACATGTGATATCTGAGATCATATCATATTAAGTACTGAGTTATATTAGTATATGGCTCTTGATACAGTGTATATATTGCTGGTTGAAAGTGGCTCTCTAGAACTGTAGATGATGTCATAATACGTAATATAGTAAGACAATAGTACTATCATTGATGATGTAATAACTCACTGGCTAGGTGGGATGACCAGGTGAAATGATCAATTTGTTAGTGAAGGTGGAGTCTTGTTTCATTACTTGTGTCCTCTGTCTCTGTGTGTGTGTGTGTGTGTGTGTGTACTCCCAGCAGTGGTCATATACTGTATAGCAGTCTAGATACCAGTAGAAAGGAATACCATTACTATGATAGTGGTTGTTCAAGGAAGTTATAACAGAGCCAGGGAATCATTATATCACTGTACTAACATATCAGAATAGAGTCTGAGCTCCAAATCATTAATAACACACAGAGAGATGAAAATAGTTGTTCCTGGCAGCCAGTACATTTTCCCACCAATACTACCACATTTCATCAAGAATTTCTCTTCCCCCTCCTTCTCCTCCTCCTTCTCCTCTCTAATCATTACAGAGTGGTGACGCACTGGTAGTGACATCACTGATGTATGCAGATGCAGTCTGGGATCGTGTTGGTATGGAAAATGATGAACTCAGTTTCAGAGTTGGAGATGTGATAGAGATACTAGATATGTCAGATGATACCTGGTGGCAAGGCAGTGTGAGAGAGAAATCTGGCTGGTTTCCTTCTTCATTTGTCCGGGTGAGTCACCTCCCCTCAGGTCTGACAGAGTGTCAGTGGATGTGAATATTTTCCATTTCCTGTTTAACAACACATGAGACTTAGCAGGAAATCCAACTAGTTAATAAAAAATGTAATATCCTTCATTAGAACATATTTCCCCTGTTTTGACAATAAATGCTCCAGTACACTCCCACCTTCTTACCTTTAGAGGTTAGAGTTTAGTTCAACCCTTCCTCATTCACATGACGACAATATCCTACTTGGCTGAGGCTGTATACAACATTCCTCAAGTGTTCAGGTCCATAAAATATTACTCACTCATTTGCCAAGCTCAGTTATTGCAGTAGTTTAGTCTAGCGAGCTGTGTCTCTAGTGGAAAACACTGTCTTTTTGCCTAGCAACTACAGCTATCTCTAGTCTTAACTGACCTTACTATTGTGTCTACTGAACCAGCCAGTATTAGAGATAGTATAGCCAGGAACCAGCTAGTATTAGAGATAGTATAGCCAGGAATCATAGTTCAGTATAAAGATTGTGTTATTACTTGATGAGGATATGTTGCGAAGACTAAGAGTTGGTCTAACAGTAGCTGGCAAAGCTCTAAGACCGTCATCACTCTATTCCAATCATTCTTCAGCTGATTCTGATTCCACTGATAGAGATAGTGTCCACAGTGATCCTACATTGTCTCATAATAATATAACAGATGATGGTGTATATTCACCAGTTAATTTTAGTCCATCTCCATATGAAACACCAGTATCAACTAGTGTGCTAACTGCTAGAGTACCTCAAATTACTGTAGAATATTGTAACAGATATGATATCTATGAAGAATATGGTTTTGACAATCTGTATGAACCAGTAGACTACAATACTGAGGTATTACTAACTTTTTTTAATGATAGACCTTGTTACACATGACAACAGAGTACACAATCCATTCTCTTACTTGTCCTACTACAGTTACGAGTGGCTCAAGAAGAAGAAGAAGATGATGATGATGTTTATGCAGTACCACCAGATGCAGTGGATCAGCCAGTAGTGGGTGGCACTCTGCCACGCATGTCAACCATGCCAGCTGGAGATTCCTCTACATACAATACAATGTATGGAAGATCATCAAATTCTAAGAGAAGAATGACCATCAGGTACTGGGCTCTATACTCTGTTCACACTATGCTAGGGTCCTAGTGTATGAGCATGTTAGGCCCAGAAACACCTCAACATGTAACTGTGACCTCTCCTCTCCATCTCCCTCCATCTCCTTCCATTTCAGGAGAAAAGACTCATACCCATCAATGCCTCGTAAACTAACTCCGACCGAAGTGAGGTCAAAGGTTGTGGAAGAAATCCTAAACACAGAGAGAGATTACGTCAAGCACTTAGAAGACATCATTGAGGTATGTTAGAGGTTAAATATACAGTGATAAAGGAGTTAAACTTTATTTTGAAAATTTCAGGGTTTTTTGAAGAAATGTCGACTCAACACTAAACTATTTGACCAGGGGAAGATAGAAACGATATTTTCAAATCTTGAGAGTCTCTATCGGTTTCAGCTGAACTTCCTCCATCAGTTGGAGGAGAGAATTGTACCAGATCATATGGAGGAGAGCCAGATTGGACAAGTCTTTGTTCACTGTGTAAGTAAACTGTGTGGGTCACACTGTCCCAATTTTAATGTTCCTTGTTTCATAGTGATAGTTGAGAACTCTCTCTTCATTATTTCATATTATGCTCTATTCCTAATAGAGAGATGGGTTTGGAGTATATTCAGAATACTGTAATAACCATCCTCATGCTGTGAATGAAATGTGTGTACTTCAAAAGAAAGAACAATATGCTTTCTTTTTTGAGGTATGTCTAACATATTGAACCATTATCATAGACACCATAACATGTGTCTCATACATTTAGTACGTATTCAATGGCTATATATATTGTGTTCAATATACATTATACATAGTTATGAGACCTCACACAAATTGTTTGTGTGGTGTTATTAATGAGGCAGAGAGTGAACTAACATCATTCTCTAAAGTTTATCAAATCATCCACTGCTACACCTGCTATCTCAACTGGCCTCCACCTGGCCCTCTATCTCTCATAATATCATTATAGACTGTTGTCTGTCTTTAGAGTTGCAGGTTGTTACGAAATCTTCAAAACATTCCTCTGGAGGGATTCTTACTGCTACCTGTGCAGAAGATCTGCAAATATCCTCTCCAACTCTCAGTTAGTATTACCACACAATATCACCACTCACTCTCTCACTCACTCTCTCTATCACTGTCATCGTGTATCAGGAGTTATTGAAGTATACAAGTGAAGACCATCCTGACAGAGGTTCAGTAGAGGCAGCAGTAGAAGCTATGAGACAAGTAGCAACTCATATCAACGAAGGAAAGAGAAGATTGGAGAATATTGGCCGGATTGGGAAATGGCAGGATACAATTGATGGTTGGAAGGTTAGTTTGAGCTATTCCAATACACTACATATACTATACATACACTGTGTATGTGTGTGTCTATAGGGACCAGATATAGTAGAGACTAGTACAGAGATGATCCACAGCAGTGAACTACATAAAATATCAAAAGGACATTCGCAAGAAAGACACTTTTTCCTCTTTGACAATCAACTCATCTACTGCAAGAAAGTCAGTAAACTCATTATCTAATACTATGACATCACTTCCTGTGTAACAGGATGCAATTGGAGGTAGATTAAGTTACAAGGGAAGACTAGCAATGGACAAATGTCACATAATTGACATTCCTGATGGCCAAGGTAATCACTAATTAAGTTGCTGATGATGTAATGATGATGTAATCTCTCACAGAGACCCACAGTGGTGTACCAGTAAGGAATGCATGGAAAATGGACAATCAGGCGAAAGGAAAAGAATACATCATATTTGCAAAGTCAGCAGATATCAAATCAAAATGGATGGATGCATTTCAAAAGGAGAAAGAGAGAGTTTCAGAAGATAGAGTATCAGGTCAGTATACACTGGTTGGAATTAATTCAACATTTCATAATTATTCCACTAATTATAGGGTTCAGTGTATCGTTAAAGATGAGGAGAGCAGCAGCTGCTCTGTCTTCATCCACAGCTGCTGCTACAGTCTCTGCTGCAAAGAGAAGAAAGAGTTTCAACAAAAAACAAGTCCTCAGAGTCAATGGTAAGCCGTTCCACTCTTAACTCTATTTAAAGCCCACCTTCCTTGTTCTGTAGCGGCCTTTACAGAAAGTGTTGACACTGGAATGAGAAATAGAGTAGAGAGCTCTCCAGCCAGGGAGAAAAAACTTGGAAAATTTTCAATTATGAAACAAATTTTTTAATTCTTGTTCAGTTCTATATGTTTACTTGTTTGTCATCACATTATCCTTTTCTCTCACTCTCTCATTTCCTTCCTTGTCTCCTATTATTATTATTACTATTACTTAATTGTCTTTAACACAGAACATGACTTGTTGAATGAACAAAACTGCAACTGACATAAATAATACAGAAATTACTAAGTTCTGCTGTTGGAATAGTTCAATTTCACTTTCTTCCATTTATTGAGCACCATTGATTGGTATCTTGATATGAGGTCACTTAATTTCCAATGATAGAGACTGCAAGAGTATGAAATAGTATATAGTAATTGAACTTAAAGTGATCTGACCAGGCAAATAGCACTCCACCCAGATGTCCTGCATGGTCCAATAACTGCCATCCTCTTATTAAACCCCATACATCAAGACTAACCACACCCATCAGTACCTGTTAATAAATAAATATTATTTAATTACTGAGTGGAGGGGGTGTGGCTTACAATAGGAGCAGGTAGAGGTATGAAGGGAAGGAAGATGAGATAGAACATGGCATCTGGATTGTTTAGAACTACTAGTGTTATCACTGACAATAGAGCTCCAGACTATATGTACAAATTGAGGTGAAAAGAATGATTTTAAAAGGTGGACTCACAGCTCCCAGTGATCCAACATTAATTGATCTCATTCTCCTAACACATAGACCTAGTGTTGAGGCAAATACAGCACTAGTGAGATAGTAAGGCCAAGAGTTGTGAGCAGTTAATCTATCTCCTAATATTCCTAGCAGAGCTGGTGCAAAACTCCACAACACCATCATATTGAGACCAAGATGCCACCACTCTATGTGGCTGAATGAAGAGAGCAGGAGAGGGAGAGAGGTACCTGGAATTAATATATAATTGAGAATTGATTAACAAAATTTCATTACACTGACGCTGTGAAATTGATGATATAAAATATTTATCCATTATTTTTCCCAGAGGTCTGATCCTCCACATTAGAAATACCAGTCCATTTAGAGCAATAACAGCTATAGGGAGATGAAGATAATGAATGACTTGATGAAGAAGAGACTCACAGAGAGAGAATCGACTAGCAGCATTCAAACTTAACCACCATCTCTTTACCTCATGAGTTTAGAATCAGTGATTTACACATACAATCAGATGAAAAGTTACTCTCACCTCTGCAGCTAATCCTTTTTCTTTCCTGTAAGCCCAGTATCTCCTCATCCACCTCTTCCTGTTCTCATCTTCTCTTATTCCAAATACTCCATATGATGTTCCTCCTACCTAGTATCATTATTAATATCAACATCTCTTAGTTTTGTGTCAGAGTATGATTTACGACTGCTGTGAAGGCAAAAGCTCTCCATAATTTTGCTCCAACTCTCGTACTAGTCTGACTGCTGTAGAATAGCCTGGTACGTTGAACTGTAGTCGTAGTATTGATAGGTTCTAGCTGTTTCCTCAATAACCCAATACAGCAGAGTCGACTACTCATCTTGATCGCCTTCTCTAGCTATTCTAGAGCACGTTTCTACCTCGTTTCTCAAGTCATGTTTACAGCTTGCTATGATTTTTATTAAAGCACACCTAATAGAAAAGACCACGCCCCTCACCACGAGGAGAGAGCTAGGAAATGGCGTGTTTCGTAAAGACAATAACCAGCGAGTCGGTAAAAGACATAGAGATAGGCAATCCTTTCCTACGAATGAAGATATTTGATTTAACTGGAGTGGAACAGAGAGCGTTAACTCTAGATGTTGTACCGCAGTCCTACCGTCCTTATCCTGGCTGTTTATTTGTAAGCACCTCTCCCTCATGAAATTAATAAAATTTCAACTATGTCAAATGAATATGTTATTACAGGACGTGCTGAGCCAGATTGACAATCTGAAGAGGAAGAAAGAGATTACTAAATTTTTCAATAATCTCTATAATGAGAGCTGTCCCACACGACAATATTCTCTGCTCTACACGGTCATGCACTTATGGAAGGTTGTGTTCATGGTATCCACTAGACATCCTCCTCAAAGGAACATGTTGCGGACATTCTACTGGCTGGTGGAGGCAGGCATGTTTCAATGTCTTACTCGAGTTCTCTCCTATTTTCTGGATGCTGATCTACTTGCTGTAGAGTACAATCGCTATGTACCAGTTCGTATCATGGAAACCATGTTTGGTGCAATGCAAGCTGAAACAGTTTGTGGTAACGATATCATGTCATACATTGTAGAGGATGAAGAAACAGCAGTGGCCACCTTCACAGCTATTCTGGAGGGTAAACTGACGTTTGCTGAACTAGTTATAGCTCATCAAGTGGTTGGAAATTTCTCTTGTTTCCCGCGAGGAATGATATTTCTAACTGCTGCACCAGAGCTCGCTGGTCTGACTGGGAAGTACTTATGGTCTGCCTATGACCACTACTGGCTTCATTACGAACAGTATAACGAACGTAAAATGCCGTGGTTTCGTCATCTCATGAACACCGACATATTACTAGATATATCTGTGGAGAAATATTACCAGGCTGGGCCTAAAGGTGGTCCTCATATGTGTGTCTATTCTGCTCTGTGTACAATGTGTAATATCTGTGCTGGCTATCCTGATGAATGCAGTATGGACCACGTTCATCGCTGTCTTATTGCCATGGTGAAACATGGCTACTACTGGAATCTTGGATCAATTGCCGCAGGCATCATTTTAGCTCGTCCAAAATACAATGAAGTAACAATTGACAAGTTTCTCTCTCTCACTGGATGGACAACGTTCAATGAAACCAATCAGAAAGTGATCGTAGATCAAATCAATTCTCTGGCAGTTGTAAGGAGAGAGCAACGACCGCTCTGTTTTAATCCGAGATCGAAATGTAGAGCAATGAGTGTTATTGCATTCCTCATGACTCACTCGCTGTGGCTGGATTTCGATCAGGGTAGTCATTTTGCTCTTATCGGTATAATACACATATTGAATGGATTACCAGAGGCGGGGAAGGCGGTGATAGATACTGTAGGAGACCAGCTGTTCGATCTCTCTCATTCCATCCATCATATCAAGATGCCTACTGGTGAACCAATATCAATAAAGAGAGGTTTAATGGAACCAATTTTTCGTCTTTCTGGAATTCCTTATTTCACTGAGCAAGGAATAATGATTACTAACAACAAATGTAAGTATTTCCTCTATGCTATAAACTAATATTATATTATGTATGTATTGTATGAATAGCTGTGTATGAGGAGTCAGAGTGGCCTGAAGCAGTGATAACAATGAGAGAGTTTAGTCTGCGCCACATTCGAGAAAATAAACTACCGAGGGAAGAAAAAGAACGAAGAGTTCTGTAAGTCAAATATTTCTCTATTATACCAGCCACTCCATATCTATCTCTCTCTCTCTCTATGACACAGAGTAGCAGAATGTATTAAAGCAGTAGGGAATACTATGTATGAGAGAGGAGAGTTGGATTCTGCCATTGAAGCATACACACAAGCTCTGTACTTGTGTCCTCTCAAATGTGCTGAGAAGAGAGTCATTTACTACAGGTTTAAACCACACCCATATTGTTCTTGACCACACCCCCTATATCTCACTACAGTAATCGTGCTGAGTGCTATCTGCAGACCAATCAACCTAGAAAAGCATTGAGTGACTGTAACAGAGCTCTGGCCATGAACTCATATAACATGAAGGTAACCATAGTGATACTGAATGGGTGGAGTTGAACTTTGAACTGTGTATAGGTCAGATGGAGAAGAGCTCAAGCCTATAAGAAGATGGGATGTGATTATGGAGCTGCTCTTGACCTCCTGTGAGTTTAACTAGTAATAATATCAGATAAGTGTATAACCAGAACCTCTCTAGTACACATGAGAGGAGAGAAGATGATGCATTAAAGGTTTTAGGGAAAGACATGTATGCAGGACTGGAGCTAACAATAACAGGATTACTAGATCACAAGACATTCTTACTCTCTGCTATTCAGAAACATGGCACTCCACTTCATGCAGATTCTGTTCAAAAGACCGCTGGTCTACAGGGCTGTGAGCTGGCTAAAACTATTGTTCCACCATTCAGAGCAACAACTAGTCGTGAAGTATTTGGAGAGAGTCCCGGAGGGTTTGAGTGTAAGCTCAGTGATGAGGGAGAGAGGAAAATTAGTGCTACTCGAAATTGGGCAGAGCAAAAAGCCAGAGATGAACTGACTAATGATGACATGACTGAGAGGAAAATTAATCTCAATCTGGCATGGCTGAACAGAGACCATAAATATCTGAAGAGATCAGAGAGGCTGACCTGTGAGAGAAACCTTATGGAGGAGAGGAGGAGACAGTTGTGTGGAGAGAAACCAGCAACTGATGAACAGGGAAAAGATATAGTGTAGCTATTTTAGTATGTCATGTGTTATTATTGTTTGAGAGTCTTTAAAACGTTTGCACATGCACATATCAGTGAAAAATTGAAAAAATCATATTAGATAATGCAGTCTGTTTGGTATCTTGGAGGTATTAAAACTGATCAACTGCTTTCCTCTCCAAATCAACATTGTCTACTGTCTCAACATAACACAACTGCAGTGTATTAACAAAATCAGATATTACCCACTTAAAAAACTAATTACCTTCTCTCTCAGTTTCCTTTCTGAATCATCAAAATTGTCTACTTTGTCTTTCTTCCATTCATCTTTTACACAACTGTATTGTATGATACCTCAAGAGAAGTGTGCATTAAATAGAACATACTACATGTCCATCCAAGCAGGGTAATCCATGTTAAGTTTCTGGTAAGCCTTTGCTCTGCGCCATTGTGTTTTGATGAACATGGAATAGTCTAGGCACAGACTGCGGTTACAGTCATGAACAGTTCTCTGAGGATCATTCAATCTCAGATAACATTCAGCACGATTACTGTATGATATTAATAATAAGTGATAATGTCATGAACCAGATCTTTACCTGTAGTAAACGGCTTGTTTGACACGAGCTGATAGTGGACAGATAGAAAGAGCCTCTGTGTACTGTTCAATAGCAGCTTTGAACTGACTTTTCTTGAACAGTTCATTTCCCTCCTCTTTCTTCTCATCTGCTAATCTGTGGATTAGGATAAGGTGGAGTTTTAAGAGATATTGAGAAAAATGTACTGGACTCGAAATTGTTTTTCTTTCAGTGACATTTTTTCTTCCAGGTTAGCTCTACGACAAAACAGAGCTGCCTCCACACAGAATTCTGGCATCTTTTCAATTGACCTCACCTTACCTGAGGGAGGGTAAGTGAGGTTGAGTTAATATAAACCTGGTGTTATACTTACCAACAAAACTGTCTGATTTGGCAAATAGTTTGTGTGAGAAGCCACCATATCTCAGAAGAGCCTCCAAGATAACGTCCTGGACTACAGCCTCACAAGGTTCTTTTGTATCTACCAGATGAGCCAGATCCAACAGCTCATATCCATGAGTCTATACTAACCAAAGATATCATTAGTGTAGAATCATTAGTATAATGATACTGTACCTCTATGACTGTATTGAAGAGGTCTTCAGAAGCTCTGTCAAGTACACTAACAATAATAAAGGTAGCCCAGTGTGCTCCAATTAGAGTTTTGTTGGTGAGAGCTAGATGAAGGATGAAGGTGAAGTTGCTAGTGTGGAGAGTATTATCAGAGAATAGTTTCAGAGACTCCCAGTTAGCAGAGATCTGATGTGACTTGAAGAATGCAAAATCATCAATGAAGAGGAACTGGAGGAGTTTGTCAAGATCTATACATCGTGCGATACCTCTAACCAGGTCGGAGAGGAAACGACAGGGAGTCAGCCATCTTGTCACCTGTCTGGCTATAATATGGAAATTCTGTAGCACTGCAGCATCATATACTGCATTACGTAAGATCATGAATTCCTTGATATTAGAATAGAATTGATGAGCAGTAGCACCAAAGATCAGAACAGCCATACAGGAGGTGTAAGTTCCCATTATTCTGATTGCTCGAACACTGTTCTCAGTCTTGATCTCTGTTTGCCATAGAATCTTGGCGTAGTGATGAACAGTAGACATCTTTTCCTTCTCAATCCATTCTTCTACTATTTTCTCTGATTGGTGGGTGTGGCACAAGAGACTAGTGAGAACCTCAGGGTGTTGGAGTAACCACAGACAGCCTGATGGATGCTGACTCCCAAAACCAAACAAACGAACTGCAGCAAAGGATTCAAACCAAGTTTGTTTGTCCAGAACCCTCAACATTAGTTCAGGTACTCCTCTCAGGTCACGGAAGAACATCTCTACAAATGTAGTAAATGAAGTGCTCAATGGATGCATGAAATAGCTAATTATTTCAGTTGCCAGGAAACCAATTGGATAGGTCTTGTAGTCACTAGATTTGGTAAAATCACCATCAAGTGTTCGTTGAATCATTATCAGCAACATCTCATGTAGACCAGCAGTAGTGAGGGCTACAGGTCCTGTATCAACCTCTCTTGGTTTCAATCCATTGTAAAGAACATTCATTACCATGTAGCGCCTTATCTTAGCAAGGTTGCCATAGCAACTAGCTGGGTCACTGCCATAAGTAGAGATATAGGACCTCAGAATATTACGTAACACTGGAATTCTGGTAGACAGTCGTCCATTAATCATTTCCTGCAATCAACCAATCAAATAACAGTATTATCACGTGATATACTGACCATAATTTCATTAGGAAGAACTCTAGCAACTAGTTTAGGATTGAGTCCATCTCTATGAGGAGGCAGTGGAAACTCCTCCCTCCTCTTCTCAACCTTCTTAATACATTCTACCAGATACTTCACATCTCTTATTGGGTCTATGGCGTTCCAATCGTCTCGTGGATCACCCACTGACACCATTTCTTCGTCCTGCTAGCTAGAGCTAGCTGCTGCACGAGGGTTTTCAGCCACGCCTACTTCGTGCGCATGCGCACATCAACACAATACTTTGCAAAATAATTTCACCCAACAACATACAATAAAAATGTATTAATTGTTACTAATAATAGAGTTAGACGGGACTTCCTCTGAGATACAGTGTCTCCAGAAATTAGCACAGGTAGAATGGAAGGTATGTCCTTGATGGAACACCAGAGGAAGAGTGTAGGTCTCAGTATGATCATCCAATGATATAGAGGATGAGATGGAGATATTCTTTCCCATCAGACATACTGCACATTGTGATATGGTATCTGATAGTACATCAGTCTCTACTGGATCACTAGGACATGTTCTCTTATACAATTCTTCCTATATATAGATATCACAATCATCATCATAATAGAATCATAATGATACCATTGTATTGTTTGGTAGGAGAGAATTCAATTGTTTCCAATTCTTTCTTACTTCATCAGCTTCAGCTATACCTGGTCAATAATATTATAATTAATATCAGTGTTTTAAATACATACGGTTGCCATGGTGACGAGTGGAGAGTGTGGCATGTATTCTTTTTGCGAAACGATAGATTTCAGCTAAACCTGAAAACAGTGGTAAAAATTAAAACAATGTGACAGTGTAGTATAACTGACTGTGTAGTTTATCATGAGATTGTTGATTCTCTGTTATTTCAATAACTATTTCTTCCTCGTCAACTGATTCAAATATTGCAACACATGATTTGAGTATTTCTCCACATCGCTCCAGGCATTCTCTCCACCTCTCCTCCTCTCCTACCTCCTGCTTCTTATTCTACACAAAATATCTCAGTAATAGATACTGTCTATTATTCTGCGGTTGTCATACCTTAACTGGTTGAGGTTTGACAGCGGTTTCTACTTTTTTTTTCTCTACTGGTCTAGTAGAGAAACTGACTGTTACAGAGGATGTTAGTTTAGACAACAAATCTTTTTCCATTCCATCTATAGTTGGAGCTTCAGTACAGCTCATTTGAAAATACTTTGCAGCAGTAGTAGTAGTAGTAGGTGGAGGAGGAGGTGTTGGATCTGGGTTAGGCTGAAGAAGAGGCTCCTCTGGTGGCTTAGTGACAGCAGGAGCAGCAGGAGGTAGAGGAGCACTGGAAAAATCAGCCCATCCATCATTATCCCCAGATTTATCAGCTGCCATTACTCCAGGTGTATCTTGAGAAGGTAGTTGTAGAGGAGATAGAGTGTCGCTGGGCATTGAAAACTGAGCAAAGTCACCAAATTCACTGTTGTTTTGTGGTTCGTTTGGTTTGGTACCAGTGTGGTCTGCAGGAAGAACCAGTGCGGTCTCACTCTGGTTTTGTAGTGGTACTTGAGTGGTATGACTATTGTCTAAGAGTGGAACTTGTTTGGTTCCACTATGGTTTGCCAATGAAACATGAGTAGTACCACTTCTTAGACCCTGTGTGGTATCAATTTGGTTCAAGCGCATAGTGCCACTGTGGTTTGCCAATGAAGAAATTTGGGTAGTACCACTGTGGTCGATTGATGGACTTTGACTGTTGCGACTATGGTCTATCAGTGGAACTTGTGGTGTGGTGCCACCATGTTTTATCTGTGGAACTTGTGTGGTGCCACTGTGGTCTACTAATAGACTATGAGTGGATGGTGTTTGTGGTTGTTCTACAGGAAAGAGAGAGTTGGTAGTTGAGAAAGAGGTTGATACAGACTGAAGTCCCATTGGAAGAGATGGTGGTTGTACCACTAATGACTGGAATTGGTTTGTATCATTGGATGATGGAGGTTGTTGAAGAGATGAAGAGAAGAAGGAAGAGGAGGAAGTAGAGGAGGAAGGAGAGAGAGCAGATAATCCAGGTAGTGTCGGAACAGGAATAGATGGAGCTCTCTTCAAATCATCCAATGATGGATCATTATTCCCTGACTATATTATTAGAGAAAATTATTATTTATAAAAATAGAGAGACAGTAATTTACCTGAGCAAGACCAACTAATCCAAGGAGGATGAATAGCTCCATTTGAGTTAGTTGTCCTGGTTTTCCTCTGTTAGCTCTAGCCCACAGATCTCTCAACTGACTACGAGATAGTTTACTAGACATCAATACAGGATACAGTAGATCAGTAGACACCAGATCATCTCCTGGTCTCTTACATAATCTGTACACCTTATGATATAGAGGATGAAATACATTGGGATCTACTGCTCCTCCTTGGCTTGGAGGAACAGGCTGTTGCATAGCAACTGGAGTGGTTCCCTGGAACCCCTGACCACTGGACCCCTGTTGGGGGGCATAACCACCAGCAATTGATTGCTGAGGGAAATAAGTTTGTTGTTGAGTAGAGATTGCTGTGAGTTGCTTCTTAGGACTGAGTGGTGGTTGACTACCCTGATATCCTTGCTGTACATTGACTGATGATAGTGGCTCTTGATATGAACTGGTAGAGATCATGTGACTAGAGCTCTGGACCATGTGACTTCCTGATGACATCATCTGACCCGACACTGGAAGAACAGAAGGTTGGAATAGATTAGTAGAAGTTTGATCTGAAGATTGGAAATCTCCAAAATCTCCTTCTCCTCCAGGTTCTAGTGCTGGTGGTGGTGGAGGTGGTGATGGTTGGTGTTGTGTGAAAAGACCAGAGAAATCATCACTGACCCATGACCTTGCCTTCCCAGACTGCTGTTTCTCTTTCGCAAGTGTCTTAGAGTCACTTTGAGTATTGATAGCAGGAGAATGTGGTGTGAGTTTTGATGGAGCTACATCTGGGAGCTGTTTCTCAAAGAGATCATCCAGATTGATAGACTTCTTGCCAACTTCAAGACTCTGTAATTTCTTCTTTTGTTCCTCAATTTCTTTCTTCTTTCTCTCCTCTCTCACTCTCCTCTCATGTTCCTACAAACACTCTATAATATACACTAATATTATATGATGAATATTCACTTGTGCATATGCTTGTTGAGAGAGGAACTGTGACTGCTGAGCTGGTCTCTGAGATGATTGTGGTACATTTGACATAGGTGGCATGAACTGCCCGCCTGACATGTACTGTTGAAACTGCTGTTGGTTGCCATAGAAACCAGTTTGTTGTGTGTGTGGCTGGCCAGCCCACTGTCCTCCTTGTACCCATCCCTAATACAACACAGATTGATCAGTTGGTTATTAAAAGTGGTAGGAATAATAATATTATACCTGGGTTTGTTGATTTCCCCATGATTGTAGCTGCTGCTGCTGTTGTTGTCCAAACTCTCCTCCACCTCCTGCACCTCCTGCTCCTACTCCTCCTGTCTGGCCAACTCCAGTAAACCTGAACATCAGAGGTCACGAGAATGAATGGCTGTAAGTAAAGAACAGTCTCCTTCACAGATACGTACCAATTTTGGTTCATTGCTCTCTCTCTCTCTCTCTCTCTCTCACGATATCAATTTTAGTTCTACTTCAATCACCGCTGGGCCGGGAACAGCCAACGACCCATCAGAACTTGTTTCCATAAGCAGGTGGGCAATAATTAGAATAGCAAACTCATTCTAATTAACGAGCACCATGGATCGAATGGGTCTGAATCTCTATCTGCAGCAGGTAGTTTCTCTCTACCTCACTCTGTGATATTGTGTGTGTTGTAGGTGGATCAAAGTATTAGTGAAGGAGATGGAGATACGTTAGCAGTAAGACCTCTCTGGACTCACAATGTTCTATATCTAGTTATTTTATTTCTACAGGCTCTGGTCTCGTTCCAACACCCTCATGTTCACAGTCCAAAACTACAAGTATTAATACTATTAATATTACAATGTATTATAATGTATGTATGTATGTATGTATGTATGTATGTATGTATGTATGTATGTATG
>JAODVQ020533566.1:0-48080 GCA_025400075.2 Phenganax stokvisi
ATTCAACAAACTATCAATATACACAGCAAACAAATGAGGAGATAACACACTTCCTTGACAGACACCATTGCTAACTAAAAAGGACTCAGAGAGACATGAGCCCCAGCGGATTTGCATCCTTTGTGTGCTATACCATGACTGTAAAAACCGCACAATGACTGCAGGAAGACCACGTTCTAATAGAATACTAAAAAGAATGTTATGATCAACCAAATCAAATGCTTTGCTGGCGTCTAAAAAACAACCAAGTACTGCAGAGCCATTGTGAGTGTATGTTGCTATCACATTCTTGATCACTGCCGTGCAAAAGGTAGTTGAACTATTAGCCTTGAAACCAAATTGAAGATCGTTAGTGATAAAGTAAGACTGATAGGTAGAAAGAATTACTCGTTCCAAAACTTTGCTGATGTTTGATGAATATAGTCAACACCGCGTGCCCTGAGCGCCTCCCGCACTTTTACGCGTGCGCGCAATTTACAGCCGTCGCGTACGCGTATAGAATGCGGAAATCAATAAACGCAGTAAGAGGGTTTTAATACTGTCCAAAGCGAGCCTGACCGGCGGCTGGTTTGAACGTCTGGGAGATGGTCGCTATGCAGGCAGCTTCTCTTGGAAACCACTAGACATCATGGTGATTGGACTGAATAGGCCACAAAACAGCCCGTTTGAATCACCAGAAAGCAAGTCAGGTCGAGAGACAGTCTTTTTGCGTTTGCAGCTGCTTATCTTTGCTGAGTCAGCGGGGCGTGGCCAAGATAGCTGCGCGCAGATGTGTTCGCGACCCGGAGGAAGATGCGGCTTTTTAGGAAGATTTCCTGCCTTTCCAGCAAGATTTAGCTTGACTCTGACATAGAGATATGGTTCTGGACTGTTTTTATCAAACTTTTGCGTTCATAACGCGATGTAGTTGTGCGTAGTACGCGGTAGTATTAGTATCTTTGTCCGCCATCATGTTATGCATTTTGTAGGGCAAACGTCAACAATGTCAAAAAAGAAAATTGCCCGTACCGGACAACCCCCTTTTATACGCGGACTTCGCGTTTAACGCGCGGCACACTTAAAAGGGGGAGTAGTTCATTTGAATTTTGAAAAGGAGGGAACGGGTGTTGAGGTTGTGATAGTAAAAGCTGCATCCAATAAGCTCAGGTACGAGTGTCCAACTGAGGAACAACTGGAATGTGTTTACAAGTTTGTATTGTGATTGGATCAATGTGATTGACAGAGGTGGGTGAAGTCATGTTTCTAAAAGTATGTATTTGTTCACAGTCGCAAAGGAACTGGAAGTGAAAAGGCAACTCAGTGCAAGTTCTTTTGGAAACTCATCACTTAATCTATAGGATACACTACAAGAGACTGTTAAAAGAATTGATAATGTGATGTTTTATTGGTCAATGGTGTCAGGTTACTGGGGAGAAGAAGAGAGCAAGGCTTATTTTGCTATAGTAACAGAACTCTGGATCACCATTCGTGCATTCAAGTTTCATGTTTCATGGATTCGAGTCCCGTCCAGGGCAGTTATATTCTTTGAAAAGAATTGTTCTGGATGTGGTTATTTCCTTAAATGACTTGTGTATATTAATACACAGGAGTGTTCTACTATTCAGTGGAGAATACTGGGGAATATACAGGTTAACCAGCTTGGAAAGCTACATGTACATGTCTTTTCATTCTGATTATCTTTATACGCTAGTATGCTATTAAAAATAATTTCATGCATACATACTCATGGATATATAGTTGTTTTGATAGGAGGAAGGCGACATTCTACATCTCAGAGATGATGATGTTTGTTTACTTGGTGCAGTTTATGCTTTCTGTGGAGACAAACCAGCAAGTTGTTTAATCAGCGGCTTCAAGGAGGGAGTGGGATTTTCACTTAGAAAATGTAGGTGGTGTATGGTAACAAATGACGATATCACATCTAAGGTAAACTAGGCCATGGGCTATAAATTATGTCTACTCACTTGTTTACATTAGTTTCATGATTCTGAGTGCTTCGGGCGAACCAGTACAACTCACAATGAGCAACTGAGGCTTATAGCTGCAGGAGATAGCTGGGACTCTACAACCTACGGCATTAATAGTTTCAGCCCCCTCAGTGACCTTATTGGGTTTGATATCACTAGGTGTCTACCATTTGACATAATGCACACCATATTTGAAGGAGTGGCTATGATACGTCTCAATTTCCTGCTTCATCATATAATGGATGGGTGTGGTTATCTTTGCCTCCGAGATCTTAACCACATCACTAGTAGCCATGACTATGGCTATTCCAAAGCAAATACAAAACCAACATTTATATTCAGAGTGTCTGCAGCAGCTCATTTCCATTTCAAACAACAAGGTAAGAAAGACACTGCCAGTATACAATAGAACCTCTAAGAAACCCTCTGAGATTGGGACAGCTACTCTACAAAGGATACTCTATTACCCCTGAGATATAGACACCTGTATACAAAGGGCGAAACACCCAAAGTTTCCCTTGTGTGGAGGTTTTACAGCATGCATGTATTCCATAGTCTAGTATAAAACCCCCATTCCTTTAACTTATTCAATGATGAGATCTTTTATATGCCTTCGTATTTTTAGCATCCCAATTGATAACTCTTATGAGATTGTTACCTGATGATTGGAGCATTTGTGGATAAAGATGATGATCATTGGGGGTGTTTTTTGACTTTATGGGATATCTGCAATATTGCTTGCTCTTTTGAGGTGACAGTTAAGGATGCAGTAGAACTTACGCAGATAGAGACATATCTAGAGATGATGCATGCTCTCTACCCAATACAGTTTACTCCAAAGATGCACTACCTGGTACACCTGCCTGAACAAATGATTCTGTAAGTGTGTTATAACTAACAGTTTATATGTTGTCTATAACTTATAGGTTTGGGCCATTAAGACAACATTGGTGTACGCGGTTTAAATCCAAAAATGCGCAGATCAAGCACTATGTATCCAGCTACTTCAAGAATGTTCCTCTAACAGGGGTAACTAGGCATCAACAGTGAATGTCACACCAACTAGCAACTCGGCCTGATCAACTGGAGTCAAGTGTCTTGTATGCGGGGGACGAAAGCGTATCATGTATAGCTCTTACTCTGTTGGTGGAACATGTCTGATTGCACACACCTGTAAATAAGGAAAACTGGTTACAATTGAAGACTGCCAGCATGGATAAGATGTTGTGGCTTTATGTGATGAATCACCCGCTAGTACTCCAGCAATATTAAGGTGAGTGTTGTTGTTATTTGCCCCTAAAAGACTTTATTGTATATACACAACCACAAGTTCTTCACCATATTAGGTACATACTATACTTATGCAGCTCGGGGAATCAATAAGCAACAAGAGTGGCTCTGTCATCTGTATAAAGAATGAGGAAGACTCTTGATTATGGCGAGATACAACAGGTGTACATTTACCAGGATACTAAAATTTTAATGGGGTAGTGAATTACAGTCATATCATATGATCAGCATCTGAGAGCAATTGAAGTGATAATTTCGAATCAAGTATTTCTCGTCTTGTCTTCCGAACTGTAATGTCATGGTGTACTTCATTTGAAACAATGCAGACAAAAATATTATCTTGTAAAGAAAGATAATTGGGCCAAACCTTCACTGTTTTATCTATTATTACGTAATATTTTTATATTAATATACTATTTGATTGCCAATAGTGACATGCAAATTCAGTATATCATGTGTGCTATATCAGTTGTACTTATATAGCACACTATGTGATATTTCAGTACAAGCCAACACACTAAATGTGCCGCGATAGCACATGGTAGCGTGTTAAATTATTAAACAGCACACATTTGTTCTAACCTAGCTCACAGTTAAAAGCTAAAATATCACATCACTTTTTTCTGTGTAGCAATCGACGAATGGCCACATTGACACTACGTGCATTCACGAGGTTGCCGAACTGCGTATGCAAGTTAAAGAGCACTGAGCCTGGGCGCAGGAGCTAGAGAAGCAGTTCCTAGCTGAGAGAGGGAGCTTTGTTCGTCATCTTCTGAGCTGGGACAGCGATGGCAGGACGCCAGGGACAACGCCGCGTGTCACGGAGCCTTCACTAAATGTAGCTAAGTAAATGCTGGATTTTCCTTCTTCTGGCAGTCTTTTGCCTTAATGGGAAGCTGTGTGGTTAATTGTGCTAATGACATCAGTCAAAAAAAACGGTCGCACTTAGCAGAATTGCGGAAAATGTGTTAAGTCAGCAAAAACGGAGCGGACCGAAAACGGTATGTAATTACCAGTGTGAAAACGTTTCTTCACGGTTTCCTGAAACGCTTCTGTCGTTGCACGCTCGTAAAAAAGAATGGTAAACTTTCTATACTGTACCTCTATATTTAAGCTCGGGGAATTACCATGTTAAACTGCTGTGGTAAAATACAGTATTCTGTTTAGTTTTTGCATGGTCAGAATAGGCTGAAACAAATAACCTACTTCTATTTTCACGATTTGTATTTAGACCCAAGTAAATTGACTGTATAATGAATAGACTAACAGAAATCTCTGAACACCCTTACAATAATATGTTAAGAAAGCATTCAACAGTGTAAACCACAATTTACTATGACTATGACTTGCGCAAGTTGGAGTGAGTAAAAAATCCTTTGTATTGCAATCAATGTACTCTACCGCTGAGTCTTGTCTAAAGCTCTCCAGAGATACAGCTAGCCCATCATTCACCTGTAAAATAGGTGTCTGGCATTTCAAGTCCATAATTATTTAATCTCTACACAGCTGTTCTTGAATCCTACTAAAGGTAAATTCCGGAGTTGAGCTTCATAATGGAATTCATCTGGATAGCCAAATGTAAGCTGAGGACATTGTACTGCTATCGTCAAGTGCTAACGGCCTAAATAAATGTGACCTAATCTGGGAAAAGGGACCACTCGTCGAGTGATTGTGTTTTTGAGAAGTGGATGAAATAGCAGAGCTAGGTCAAAATTTGTATTTTACAAGAAGCATGGGCCTGAAATAAACACAGTTACCTCTACATTTTGAAGCAAAAAGTAATTCTTTATCTCATGTACTTTTCAAGTTACACCGATTTATATACAAACAAATGTACACATTGTTAAGGCCATAAGTAAAGAGCAACGCACATATACCTCAAAATGCGATTTGTAATTTATTGCGTTCTAACTTCCTTAGCAATTAACGAATCTCAATATATTTTATATCAAGATGTAGAGCAGAGATTACTCTTTTTAATGATGAGTATCTCAAAACTTTTATTCGGACGCAAGTGGTCCCTTTTCCAGATCTGGTCACAAATGTATGTGAAAGTCTTCTTGAGTTTTTTTTATAAAATGATAATTAAGTTATCCGTCTCACTAGAATCGACTAGAGCATCAACAGCTGATATCCATTTAATCATCCAGGAGAAGCTGGGTGAGGAATCCACTCTCGGCGATAAGATCATTGGCCGGTAAGCCAATGCGAGGTTATGTGTCGGGCGGGCTCCATCATGTAGACGGGCGTCGCTTGGTATGAGGGGGGGCTACCATGAATCGGCCTAGCCGAATATTTTGTGTATTAAGGATATTGCTGACTCTGTACGCCAGGGGCATAGTTGGCGGATGGTGTAAAAATCCAGCTGATGGGCTTTAACTAGGAGAGCTAAGCTAAGTTTGAATAACTCATCGCACTGAGACTGCTGGCGGTAGTTCACGTGGGCATTGTGTGGTTAAATGTGAGGCCAGCAGGCCTAGTCAGCTACTTAGTTGCTGCAGATAGGTTCAGCCGTAATCATCGTAGAGAGGAGCCATGCTTAGGCTCATGTTCGCTTAGGTTGCGGACATGTTTTTGGTTATTAGTGACGTGACCGGCGTAAACACTCACTCTATGTGGCATTGGCTCTATTTCAGGACCATCGCGCAGGAGGCCCAGAACAAAGGCGGCAATGGCTGGCATAATCCTAGTCCATATTTGTTATTTCTGGGTCCTTTATTATATTTATAGGTGGCAAATAGGTCAATACTATACTACACATCTATTAAGTTAACATGACTTGTGTTTGTAGTTGATTCAAGCTAGTTGAGCCTTATGTGACCCGCCCCAGAAAAAGGTACCACTTTGCACAAAATTCATTATTTCAGTGAGTGTATTTATACAACTAACATGACCCTCGGGGGAAATTCAGTAAAAAGCACAATAAAATCTAGTCTTTTGTCTACCGAATTGTTAAAGAGCGACGCTTATCCGACGTCCCTAGCATTCACAGTGCCCTGGCAAACACGCCGGGTTTAATTTCAGCGTAGCATACACGGAGCACATACTTGATGAAATGTACATGTTCACCTTGAAACAACTGCTAGATACAAGCATCAGAAACAACCAGCGTTCTCTGAATCAAGCCTAGTATGGGGCTGTGGGCATTCATGCATCATTAGGCATGGCTATAATATGAACTACGCGTTCTGACAGTATCTAGTCTACTTCACGAGTGACGCAATAATTCCGCGTGCTTAGTACATGGAAAAAAAAGTTTGCGGGGAAAAATTTCATTGCTTAAATTCGCATTCCACGTAGTCTTCAGGCGACTGATGCTGACGCTTGTAACTCCACCTACGACTACGCTATGCGCGAAGCGTTTGTATAGGTGTATGGCTAAATTAACGCGCTTTTGAATTTTTCCTTGGAGTGGTACCTATTTCCAGAGATGGTCACTTATCATTAACAAAATTTTTATTGCAAATTTGTATTTAAGTCATTTACATAGCGAGAAGGCCTATTGATCCCGAGATAGGACAACTTTTAAAAATAGCACGACTAGGCTTTTTAGCCGATTAAACGTGAAGTCCGCGTATAAAAGGGGGCGTACCTGTACGGGCAAGTTTCTTTTTTGACATTTTTGACGTTTGCCTGGCAAAGATACACTAACATAATGGCGGACAAACATACTGAAACAACCGCGTACTACGCACAACTCCGTAGCGTTATGAACTCGAAAGTTTGATAAATACAGTCCAGAACTACTACTCTATGTAACAAACTAGCCAAATCCTGCTGAAAACGCAGGAAACATTCCAGCAAAGCCGATGAACAACACTCTATCTTCATGCCGCGAAGCACAGTGCCTGGTGTAGTAGCCACGCCCTGCCGCTGACTCAGCGAAAGAAAGACAGCTGCAAAACGCCATGTTAAGACGTTTCTCCCTACGTACCTGCTCACTTTTGATGGCTCAAACGAGCTGTTTTGCAGCCTTTCCAGCCTGTCCTCAATGATGGTTAGCTTGTTCCCAAGAGAAGCTGCCTGCATAGCAACCGTCTCAAGTCGCTCGAACCAGCCGTTGTTCAGGCTCGCTTTTGTCTGTTTGCTACTCTGCACCAGGTAAGGAACGCTTTTGGCTGGGAATATAGCGTAGTTTTTTTCGTAGAAATGTGTACAGAGACGGCTCCACGGCTAGCTGTCGGGCTGCTTGTTTACATAGAACCGACGAGCTATATGGACGCTCGAGAGCAGGAGCTTGCCGCTTCTTTGGTGTGTTAGCAGCGTTATGGTCATAAAACGGCTCATTCTGGCCAGTTTGTGTGGAAAAAAGCTCGCGTGGAGCTGTGCTGTAGAAGTAGAAAGACGGCTGTCGAAGACGACCATCTTTCTCGTTCTGGGCAAATGTTAAAAATTGAGGTTTGCCCGTACCGGTACACCCCCTTTTATACCCGGGATACCCAGGGTTTGGCGGTCCCATGCATTATAAATGCGCAATGCATCTTTATGGATAATTTGGCTAACATCACTGCATGAGTTTAATAAAATCTATGTGCAAATTCGTTCTTATTTAAGTCTTTTTTATGTAGAAATAACTTCATGGTCCACAGATTATAAACATTATAAATAGAGCATGATAAATGTTTAGGCTAATCTTGCTTTAAAATGAAGATGAGCTAAACAAAGGTGAAAGTCTATTTTTGATCTATATTATATAAATAATGGCATAATTGTTCAGAGATAGGAAACCTCTATAAAGTTAAAATGACTGGTGCTTGTAGCTGATTCAGCCTATTTGACATTAACCTGGTTTTTACAAGAATGCATAGATTATTGCCTGCACTGTTTTTATCTACAGGATCTACAGTTCTTATCTAAATAATCTATAAAAAATACGAAGTATATATAAGCAACTTATCGTTGAAAAAGTGACCACGCAGAATCGTAAACCTCGCGCAGACAAATCAGATTACGTGATTCACACTGGTTCTGCACTATTTCCGTATATGACGCCCTTATAAAGAAACCTGACTGTTGTTTGTAGCAAATAGACAATAGGTTAGAGTAACTGTATATTTAAAAAAATAGATGAGCCTAAACAAAATGTAAGTTCTAAGTTGTTTTTGTAGTTGTTCTGATATTGGTCCCGAGATAACATTTATGTAAGGTTAGCATGACTTTAGTTGATAGTCGATTAAGGCTAGTTTAGGCTAACCTCATATGTAAAAAAGTGCGTAACATTACCAATATTTGAGTGAAAAAATTGGTTCTTTCAAAAACCTATTTGATATATAAATGAGCTATTGATCACGACATTACACCTTTAAGAAGAGAGCATGACTATTATTTGTAGGTAATTGAAGATAGAATTGGCTACTTCACATCTAAAAAATAGGGGAGATTAACTTTATCTTAGTGAAAATTTGTTCCTTTTGGGGCGTTTTAATATATTTATGACATATTAGTCCAGAAATAACACATCTATACGATGTAAGCATCAGTAATGTTTGCAGCTAATTAAGGACAGTTTAGGCTTACATTATATTTGAAAAAGTAGATGAACTGGGTGTATTCGGTGTCCAATTTTGCTCTATATTTTGATAGAAAATAGCATAATAGGTCCGAAAATAACACACTTCTGTGAAGTTATATAGCATTACTAATGTTTGTAGCCCAATCAGGTCTTAGAAGTGCAAGAGGTTAGCAAAATGTGAGTGCAAGTCCGCTTTTTAGACATATTTTATATTGAACTGGCAAACTGGATCTGAATTTACACACCTTCATGAAGACAGTATGATTTTTATAAAAATGGCATATTGTAGTTTGTAGCTGATTGTGGATATTACATCTAAAAAGGTAGATGAGCTGAACAAAATTATGGAGCGTATTTGTAGAAATTTATACCCCTATTTAAAGTTAGCAAGACTGGTGTTTGTTGTCTAATCAATTGTTTGATAAACTTTAAAAGTGCATGAAGTTAACAAACTCTGGGGGCAAATTCATTAAATAGTGTAGATTTGTTGATATTGAGGCCTTTTTGCTATATGAATTGAGTGTAGGTCCGGAAAAAAAAACACTGAGAGTGCATTTTTATTCTTTTTCAATGTTTTATTGCATGTGGTCAATTCATCCAAGAAAACAACACTCTTCTGAAGATTAACTGGTTCATAAATAAAAGGCCCATTGATCCCGAGAGCACATACGTTTATGCAAAGTAAATGAGGATTTATTAGGCTAAGCTTGACTAGTGTTTGTAGAAAATTGAAAATAGGTTAGGCTAACCGCACATATAAAATACTAGATTGGCTGAACCGATTGTTAGTGCAAATTTGTTCTTTTTGAAGCCTTTAGGATAACATAAATTGAATTTTGGTCCAGTAATAGCACATTTATATGAAAGTAGCATGACTGGTGTTTGTAAACAATTTTGGCTTAACTCTAAAAAAACTTGATCAGCTGAACAAAATCTTAGTGTAAATTTTTTGAGGCCTTATAGATATACAAGTGTCGTATTGAAAAACATTCGTACATAAAGTTAGCATAGCTAGCTAGCGTTTATAGGCGATTGAGGATAGGCTAGGCTAACCTAATATCTTTAAAAACTATGTGTCATAAACAAAATTTTAGTGCATTTTTAGTTTATGGCCTACTTGATAAAAAAATTTAGTGTTAGTCTTATTTATATAAAGATAGCATGACTGGTGTTTATAAGCTATATAGGCAACACTCACACCTAAAAAATGATAAGCTTAACCAAATTTGTTATTTTTGAAACCTTTTTTGGTATATAAATGGTATATTAGTCCAGGTTAGTTAGTTTGACTGGTGTTTATAGCCACTTTAGGACACACCCTATTAAACATATCATGACCACTGTTTGTAGCAGACCTTTACGAAGATAGCATTATTACCATTTGTAGCCGATTAAAGATGTATTAGGCTGACCTCATAGCTAAATAACTATATGAACTGAAGCAAAACTAAATGCATATTTTTGGGCCTTTTTAGTATTTTAATGGCATGTTAGTCCAGAATACCCACACACTATGATGTCAGCATGACTGGTATTTTAAGCTAGATGATGATAGGTTATGCTAACCTTGCATCTAAAAACCTAGATGAGATGTGTTAAATCTTGGTAAAAATTTGTACTTTATTGTTCAAGAAATTTTACACCTTTACGAAGATAGCACGACTGACATTTGTAGCCGATTTATGATAAGTTAGGCTGGACCTTACTTTAAAAAAACTAGATGAGCAGAAGATAATATAGGTAAGTCATCTTAAGGTTTTTATATAAAGATAAGGCCAAACTGCCCAGAGATAACACATCTTAATAAAGTTAAAAGGACTAGTGTTTTATCTGTTTCAGCCTAGCTAACCTCATTTCTATGATGTTAATGGAGATGATATATTTCGATTTTTCAACGCTGCGGGCATAGCGCGTAATAGAATTCTTTCCACGGAGAAGTTAAGAAGTTAATGTCATTAGACCCTTCCGGATATAGACACATCAAAAATACGCACATTAGAACCCCTACTCTGACCCCATTCAGGGGTTTTATCTAGTATCAGACCAAATAGAGCCCTTGCTTCTCCGGAATTAGACTCTCTCATCTACTCCGCCCCAGTGCCACTCTAAGAACGTCTTGCCCGACGTCATTACGGGAAGGCTGCAACTACTAGGTGAGAGTGTCTTAGCACAATACCTCACCAACCACACAACTTCACATACATGAAAACAGACTAATTTACGAGATGCACCTCTGGCATCAAACCAAAGTCGGGAGCAGTATCAAGGCAACTATTCTAACAGTCTACTTGCATGAGTATTAAAACTTGTCTGCAAACGTTTATAATGAAATTTTCAATGATTAGGCGTGGTTTTAAATTATTTAGAAAACGGTGAGTAGACGAACATTCCTTTTATCATGGAGTAAGCGGTTTGAAACATTGTTTGAGGTTGTCTCTTGTATGCAAGTGCCTATCGGAGGCGTGTTAGGAGGAATGAGTAAGTGTGGTGAGTCTCCCGGGCTCGAAATATGCTAGTATGTCTTTTCGAAATTTTTCGCATTGTCGTACATGAAAATACACGATATAGAAGGCCTTTAACCCCTAGTAGCGCCCTCACTATGCTAGGGATGCTATAGCCCGGGGTCTTCTGCCGTCCGTTGTGTATTTTTAGATACTCGCTGCATACCTTTATTTATCATATTGACACTATCCCTAGCTCATTTAAAGTTTAAAGCAGATAGGTAGCCTATTTGTGAAGATATAGATGCTTTTGTAACAGGTAGTCATGGATTTTTATAAAAGGAGAATGTGCAATTTCTATGCGTGTTACATTTGAGGGATGTTACCGTATGCGAGCTCAATTACACATAGGTAGCTGACACACCTACATAAGAACGTGCACGTCTCTGAAACGCCTTTAATAGGTTCGCGGAATAAATTAAAGGCAGGCCTCAAAGGTAAAATTATTGCTTTAAGCATCGATGGCCAGTGTAGTTATTGTATAGCCCGCTACTTTTAACAAGCCCCATAAATTTCTCTGTGTGATCTCTGTTTAGAGTGCACCATAACGCGCAAGGAGAAATCGACATAGCTGACTAAAAACTGCTACCGTGGCAACAGGCAGAATATTTAGACTCTCTAAGTTGAAAAACAGTCTTCTTAGTAGATTTAAAACCTTATGGATGCAAAATTCGGGTTTTGTGCGCACCTAGCTTTGCTACTACAAACGCCGGTCTCTAAAATTGAGAGTAGGTTTTGGTAACAGATGATATAAACCTTAAAAAAGCTTTAGAATTACTTTCATGTCAGTTCAGCATTACAAAGTTTTTAATCGGCTACAAACAGAAGTCATTCTAGCTTTATTAATTGTGTTATTCCCAAATATATAAGGCATTTATGTATGAAACAGGCAATTTTCATAAATGAGATACAGTATTCATCTAGTGTCTGTGAAGTGCGGATAGCCTAGTGTATCTTCAATAGGCTACATACTAACTTTATATCTGCGTGTTATTTTTAGACCATGATGCCTGTAGTATACATGAAAAGGCCTTACAAAAAATTTTCTCTGTTTAATTCAGCCCATCTAGTTTTTTCATGTGAGTTTAGCACAACAAAGTTTCAATCAGTAACAAACAGAATCTTTATGTAAGTGTGTTATCCCGCATAAATAGGGCATATATGTATTATACAGGCAATTTTCATAAATGAGATTTAGTACTCATCTAGTGTTTTAGATGATAGGATAACCTAACCAATTCTAAATAGGCTACAAACAACAGGCATCCTAACTCTATATCGGCCTGTTATTTTAAGACCAATATGACATTACTATACACAAACAGTAATTTCCTCCGTTAAGTTTGGCTCATTTAGTTTCTTCCATGTAAATTTAGCATAGCAATTTGTTACAGCAGAAGGCATTCTATCTTTAATATAAGTTTGTTATCCACGAATCCCGTAGGGCACATATGTATGATATAGGCAATTATCATAATTGCGATTTAGTATTTATGTAGTATTTAGATGTAAGAATAGTCTTACAAATCCTCAATAGGCTACAAACACAGAGCATACTAGCTTTATATTGGCCTGTTAATTCTAAACCAAAATGCCTTTCGTACATACAAAAAGGCCTTAGATCAAATTTTATCTGTTTAGCTCAGCTCATCTAGTTTTTTCATGAGTGTTTACCATAACAAACTTGCAATAGAAGTCTTTTTATATTTTGCGAATAGAGGTCTTTTCATCTTTATATGTATGTGTTATCCACAAATCAATAAGGCATTTATTTATAAGACAGGCTATTTTTATAAATAAGATTTAGTACTCATCTAGTCTTTTAGATGCAACCAATCCTAAATAGGCTAAAAACACTAGACATTTTAACTCTATATAAGCGTGTTATTTCCAGACCATTATGCCTTTAGTATATACAAAAAGGCCTCAGAACAAATTTGCTCTATTTTATTAAGCTCATTATTTTTATTTCCATGTGAGCTTAGCAAGACAAAGTTTCAATAGGTTACAAGCAGAAGTCATTCTATTGTGATATGTTATTTTCCACGAATCAATAGGGCAGTTACGTATGGTACAGGCAACTTTGATTAAATTAGATTTAGTACTCGTCTAGTGATTTAGATTTAAGGATAACGTAATCTATCCTCAATATGCCACTAGCACAAGGAATCATAACTCTATATTGGCGTTTTATTTCTAAAACAAAATGCCTTCGTACATACTAAAAGGTCTTAGAATAAATTTTCACTGTTTAGTTCAGTTCATGTCTTTTATCATTTTGAGTTTAACATAACAAAGTTACAAACATAAGTTATCGGTTACAAACGTAAGTTATTCTATCTTTTTAATCATGTGTTATCTCCGATAGGTTCGCGTATTTATGTTTGATATACTTATTCTTCATAAATGAGTGTTATTTCCGGATCATAAAAGTGATTCAGTATTTATTAAGTGTTTTAGATGTTAAGATAACCTAACCAATCACTAAGACCGATATGGTCTTAGTTTATTGGGATGAAATTGGTCATCTCCCATCATAGCAATACATTTGTGAAATTTCAATTTCACTTTCATGTTACATCGAAAAAATAATCTGACCACTTGAGCATGTTCATGGGGTCTGATAATGCACGACACAAGCTATTTTCATAAATAGGACTTAGTACTCATCGTGTATTATAAATTTGAGAAAAGTTTAACCTATCCTAAATTGGCTGCAAACATTAGGCATCCAACTCTGTATCGGCGTGCTATTTCTAGACCAATATTCGTTTAGTATATTCAAAAAGGCTTTAGAACAAATATCCCTTATTTAGTTAAGCTCATTTAGAATTTTCCATGCCAGTTTAGCTTGGGAAAGTGTCAATTTTCTACAACAGAAGTCATTCTATCTGTAATATAAGTGGTCATCCCCGAATCAATAGGTTATTTATGTATGATACGGGGACAGTTAATAAATGAGATTTAGTACTCATCTAGTATTTTAGATTGAAAGGATAACCTAACCCCTTCTCAATGGGCTACAAACACAAGGCATCCTAATTTTATATCAGCGTGTTATTTCTGAACTAATACACCTTTAGTATATATAAAAAGGCCTTAGAACAAATTCCGCCTATGTAGTTATGCTCATTTAGTTTTTTCCATGTGAGTTTAGCATAGCAAAGTTTTAGTAGGTTACAAACAGAAGTTATTCTATCTTTATATAAGTAGTTATCCCCTAACCAATAGGGTATTAATGTGTGATACCGGCAATTTTTATATATGAGATTAGGTACTCATCCAGTGTTTTGATTTGAGGATATGCTAATTAATCCTCAATAGGCTACAAACACCAGGCATCCTAACTCTGTTTTTTCTGGACCAATACACCTTTAGTATATACAAAAATACCTCATGACAAATTCCCCCTACTAAGTTTAACTCATCTAGTGTTTCTCCATTGAGTTTATCGCAATAAAAGTTTCAATTCATTTTAAACAGAAGTCATTATATCTTTATAATAAGTGGGTATCCCCAAATCAATAGAACATTTATGTATGATGAGGCAATTTTTTATGAATGAGATTTAGTACTCATCTAGTGTTTTTTATTTGAAAATAACCTAACCTATCCTAAATAGGCTACAAACAGCAGGTATTTTAACTCTATATCGGCATTTTATTTCTATACCAATATGTTCTCAGAATATACAAAAAGCCCTAAGAATAAATTTCCTCTATTTAGTTTATCTCGTCTACTTTCTTCATGTGAGTTTAGCATAGCCAAGTTTTAATTTGTTTAAACAAAAGTCATTCTATGTTAAATGTAAGTCTGTTATGCTTGAATCAATGGCGCAATTACGTATGATGAGGCATTTTTCATAAACAAGATTTAATTCTCATGTAATGCTTTTTGTGTATGATATCAGAGAGTATTAGTGATAGAGATTGTAGGAAATTGGAAAAGTGTTTATGTGAAAAAGTTAAGCTTGTGCTATATAAGTGTTATAGAAGTAGAGTAGACTTTAAGCAGTATTTGCATGGAGAGTGTGATGAAGGCACGTCTGTTGTTTAAGTTCCGTTCAGGTAAGCATGGTTTGAATGAAGAGTTAGGTAGACACAGTAATAGAGATGGGAGAAAAGAGTGTATGTGGGGCTGATTGTGAGAGTGTTGTGTGCCATGTATTGTGAGAATGTTCAGCATATGATAGCATTAGAAGTAACTTTATAGAGTCTCTAAGTGGGATTTTAGGAGATAGACATTCGAATCACTAGATATAATGGGTAAGTCAACATTTGTGTTAGGTACTGAGCTTTTGGGGGATGAATTTAATGTACTCCTCAAGTTAGTCAAGGAATTCATTGTAGCCATTTGAGACAATAGCAAACTAGGCCTTCATGATAATAGCGCGCAAAACTGCCCAATCTCAATCCTCATGTCATTGTTCAACTGGGAACAAAGGGAATTCAGATGGGTTTTCATGGCTGCATGGTAAGTTGGGGGGTAAATGAAGTGTCAGGGTTTGTAAGATTGGCACTTCTGGTTCTCTCTTTCTATCAATAAACTCCGCCCACTCTGGTTGGTTCGTAGCTGATGGTAATTATGCTAGTGCATGATTGAGTTATCACCATTATTAGTTAAGCTCATTTATATTTTTCATGTGATGTAAGCATAGTAAAGTTTCAATTTGTTACAACTGAAGGCAAAGTATATACAATAAGGCCTTAGTAAAATTTTCTATATGTAGATAAATATAGGTTTTACTTCATGTGTGTGGAAATGAGAGATTTATGAGGCCGCAGACTCTGCCACGTAGCGTTCCGAGGCCTTATAAATGGCAAACGGCTCGTCTCCTTGGAAATTTCGATTTGCGCATGTGCAGTAAGGGCCGCTGTTTCCTTGGGAAATAAAAATCACGCACTTGGAAATACAAGATTTATTTGCCACGCTCTACGCAATTTGATTGGTCCGTTTGAATTTGTCACAATCTAAGGTCATTTAGTTTTATCCATGTGTGTTAAGAATGGCAAAGTTTCGGTCGGTAAACAAACAAAAGTCATTCTATTTATAAAATAAGTGGTTATTCCTGAATGAATATGGCATTTATGTATAATACAGGCAGTATTTATAAATGAGACTTAGGACTCATCTAATGTTCTATATGAGAGGATAACCCAACGTATCCTTAATAGGCTACAAACACAAGGCATCATAACTCTTTATCGGCGTGTTTTATTTTAACCAATACACCTTGGATATAATGTAAATAGGCTTGGGACAATTTTTTTCTTTTTAAATCAGATTATTTAGTGTTTCTCCAAATGAGTTTAGCAGTGCAACATTTTAATTTGTTACAACCGAAGTCATTCTATCTTTAATGTAAGTGTGTTACAATCAAATCAATAGGGCATCTATGTATTTTACAGGCTATTATAATACATGACATTTTTTACTTATGTAATGTTTTTGATGTGAGGATAACTCACCTATTCTTAATAGGCTACAAACACTAGGCATCAAAGTTTATATCAGCATGTTATTTCTAGACCAATATGCCTTCAGTATATACAAACAGGCTTTGGACAAATATCCTCTGTTAAGTTAAGCTCATATGGTTTTTTCCATGTTAACGTAGCATAGCAAAGTTTAAACTTGTTACAATGAAGTCATTCTATCTTTAATATAAGTGTGTTATCCTAAAATCAATAGGGCATTTATTTATGTTAGGGACTATTTTAATACATGAGATTTGGTACTCATCTAATGTTTAAGATTACAGGATAACCTTACCTATCCTCAATAGACTACAAATACAAGGCATCCAACTCTATATTAGCGTGTTATTTCTAGACAAATATTCTATTAGTATATGAAAAAAGGTCTTAGAACCAGATTTTTTCCATTAATTCAGTTTATCTTGTTTTCTTTAATGTGAGTATAGCATAGACAAAGTTTTAATCGGTTACAAACAGAAGTGATTCTATCTTTATAAAAGTGGTTATCCCGGAATAAATGGCGCATGTATGTATGATACAGGTAATTTATGAAATGTGGATTTAATAACAATCTAATGCTTTAGATGTGAGGATAACCTGACCTATCCTCAATTTACTACAAACACCACACATCTTAACTTTATATCGGCGTGCTATTTCCAGACTAATACACCTTTAGGTATATACAAAAAGGCCTTAGAACAATTTTCTCTCTGTAGTTAAGGTCATTTAGTTTTTTCTACGTGAGTTACGCATAGCAAATTTTTAATCGATAATACAAATAAAAGTCATTCTATCTTTAAAATAAGTGGTTATTCCTGAATAAGTAGGGCATTTATGCATGATAAAGGCAGTATTTATAAACGAGATTTAGTACTCATCTAATGATGTAGATGTGAGGATAGCCTAACCTAGTCCTAATAGGCTAGCATCTAACTCTATATCAGCGTGTTTTTTCTCTACCAATATGCCTTTAGTATATACAAAAACTTTAGAGCATATTTCCTCTATTTAGTTCAGCTCATTTAGTTTTTTCCATGTGATAATAGCATAGTAAATTTCCAATAGTTAACACAAAACATTCGATCTTCCAATAAGTTGTTATCCAGGAATCGATAGGGTATTTATGAATGATACTGGCAATTTTAATACAGGAGATTTAGTACTCATTTAATGTTTTAGATGTGATGATAACCTAACCTACTCTCAATAGGCTACATATAGCATGCATCCAACTCTTTCCTCTTTATAGGTCAGCTCATCTAGTTATTTACACGTGAGTTTAGCATAGCATGAGTTTCAATTAGTATATACAGAAGTCATTCCTTGTTTAATTTAAGTGTGTTATTCTCGAATCATAAGGGCATATATGCATTTTACAGGCAATTTTAATAGTTTGTTACAACAGAAGTCATTCTATCTTCACTGTAAGTGTGTTATCTTAGTATCAAATTGGCATTTATGTATGAAAAAGGCAATTGTACCAAACGAGATTTAGGACTCGTCTAGTGTTGTAGATTTGAAGATAACCTAACATATCCTCATTAGGCTACAAACACCAAGCATCTTTACTCTATATCGGTGTGTTATATTTTAACTGATACGCCTTTAGTATATAGCAAACGGTTTTAAAGCATAATTTTCTCCATTAAATGAGATTTAGTACTCATCTGATGTTTTAGACTAAAGGATAACCTCACCTATCCTCAATAGGTGACAAACACCTGGTATCTAACTCTATATTGGCGTGTTTTTTCTAGACCAATGATAACCTAACCTATCTTTAATAGACTATAAACACCATGCGTCCTGATCATATATCGGCGTGTTATTTCTATATCACTATGCCTTCAGTATTAATACAAAAAAATTTGAGCATATTTTGTCTACTTAGTAGAGGTCATTTAGTTTTTAAATGTGAGTTTAGCATAGCAAAGTTTCCAAAGGTTACAAACAGAAGTCATTCTATCATTATATAAGTTGTTATCACCGAATTAATGAGGCATTTCCGTGTGAAACAGGCAATTTTATGAAATGAAATTTAGTTATTATCTAGTGATTTAGATGTGAGGATAATCAAACCCATCCTCAATAAACTAAAAACACCAGACATCCTACCTCTATTTAACGTGTTATTTCTAGACCAATACGCCTTAAGTATATACGACAAGGCTTTGGAACAAACTTCCTCTATTATGCTCATTTAGTTTTTTTCCATGTGGGCCTAGCGTAGGTAAGTTTTAATAGGTTACAAACAGAAGTCATTCTATCTTTATGTAGGTTGTTATCCACGAATCAATAGGGCATTTATGTATGATAAGGGCAATTTTGTTTAATGAAATTTAGTATATACTCACCTAATGTTTTAGAGCAATACGCTTATGCTATAATACAAAGAGGCCTTAGAACAAATTTCCTCTGTTTAGTTTTTTCAATGTGAGTTAAGCATAGCAAGGTTTTAATCGGTTGCTAAAGAATAACCTAACCTACACTGGATAGAAAACATATACCAGGCATCCAACTCTATATCAGCTTGTTATTTATTATATGAATATGCCTTTAGTATATACACAAAAGTCTTGAGCATATTTCCTCTATTTAGTTAAGCTCATTTAGTTTTTTCCAAGTGATATTAGCATAGCAAACTTTTAATAGGTTACAATGAGAAGTCATTCTTTCTTTATATAAGTTGTTATCCACGGATGAATAAGGCATTTATGTATTTGTGATACAGGCCATTTTCATAAATTAGATTTAGTGCTCATCTTATGTTTTATATGTGAGGATAACCTGAACTATCCTCAATAGGCTACGAACACCAGGCATCAAGCCCTATGTCGGCGTGCTGTTTCTAGAATAATACGCTTATAGTATATAAAAATATATCTTAGAACAAGTTTCTTCTATTTCATTAGCTCATTTAGTTTTTTCCTTGTTAGTTTAGCATAAAATATGGCATTTATGTATGACACATGCAATTGTAATAAATGAGATTTAATACTCATCTAGTGTTTCAGATGTGAGGATAACCTAACCTATCCTCAATAGGGTACAAACACCAGGTATCCCATCTTTATATCAGCGTGTTATTTCTACATAATTACGCCTTCATTTTATACAAAAAGGTCATGGAACAAATTTCTTTTTTATAGTTGTGCTCATCTACTTTTTTCAATGTTAGTTTAGCATAGAAATCATTCTATCTTTAATGTAAATGTTTTATCCTCGAATCAATGGGGCATTTATGTGTGATACATGCTTATGTTATACATGAAATTTATTACTCATGTTATGTTTTGATGTGAGGATAACCTCACCTATCCTCAATAGGCAACTTATACAAGGCATCCAAATCTATATCAACGTGTTATTTCTAGACCAATATGCCTTTGGTTATACAAACTAACGTTAGAGCAAATTTCCTCTTGTTATGTTTTAGCGTAGATAAGTTTCAATAGTTTACAAACGGAAGTCACGAATTATATCGGCGTGTTATATCTTAACCAATACATTTTAAACATATATACTATCTTTAATGTAAGTGTGTTTTCATCAAATCAATAGAGCATTTATGTATGTTACAGGCTATTTTAATACATGTCTAGTGTTGTGTTGTATTGTAGACTCGGTCCCTCTGCTAACTGACTGCCCCTGGTAGCTCAGTTGGTAGAGCACTCGGCCCGGAATTCCGGGTGTCATGGGTTCGAGTCCCGTCCAGGGCAGTTATTTTCTTTGAAAACGATTGTCCTGGATTTAGTTGAGTTGTTTTTTATGCGTCTTTTTTTGTCGTTAACGCGGTATCGTTATTCAGGCGTATTCCGTAACGCAAGGACGACAATTGTCGTCCTTGGCCCCAAAGAGCTAAATCGTAGTGTTATTTCTAGAGCAATACACTGTTAAGTATATACAAAAGGGCCTTAGAACCAATTTCGTCTATCTAGTAAAGAATATTTACTTTTCTTCATGTGAGTTTGGCATAGCAAAGTTTCAATCGGACACGAAGTTTAAAATATGTGATTATACCCGAATAAATACGGCATTTATGTATGATACACGCAGTTTTTATAAATGAGACTAATGTTTAAGTTGTGAGGATAACGTAACCTACTCTCAATAGGCTACACATACCAGGCATCCAACTCTGTATTAGCGTGTTCTTTCTAAGCCAATATGACTACAAAAAGGCTTTACAGCATATACCCTCTATTTAGTTAAGCTCATTTAGTTTTATTCATGTGACCTTAGCAAAGCAAAGTTTCAAAAGGTTACAAACAGAAGTCATTCTATTATTATATAAGTTGTTATCCACGAATCAATAGGGCATTTATGTATGATACAGACAATTTTATTAAATGAGATTTAGTACTCATCTAATGTTTAGATGTGAGGATAACCTATCCTATCCTCAATAGGCGACAAACCCCAGGCACCCAACTCTATATCGGCGTGTTATTTTTAGATCAATACGCCTTCAGTATATACAAAAAAGTCTTAGAACAAATTTCCTCTTTGTAGTTCAGCTTATCTAGTTTTTTAATGTGAGTTTAGCATATTAAAGTTTCAATTTGTTACAGCGGAAGTCATTCTATCTTTAATGTAAGTGTGTTATCCTCGAATCAATATGGCATTTATGTATGATACAAACAAACCCCATGACCTCCTGAAGTAGTCCAGCTGATAGAACACCTCGACTTCACTCCACTCTCAGCTGCCCAGATCATGATCCGGTACTCGCTAAAGTGCGGAAATGGGTCCTAGAGGGGTGGACGACCAAAGAGCGACTAGAAACAAAATTTCAGCTATATGTCCGGAGAAAGGAGGAGCTGAGTCTTGAAGGTGGGTGTGTACTGTCGGGGAGTAGGTTGGTTGTACCCATGCAGGGGAGGAAACGTTCATTAGGCCTATTACACGAAGCACATCAGGGCCTTGTTTGCATGAAATTGCTGCCCCGCTGTTATTTCTGGTGGCCTGGGATGGATGGGGAGATTGAAGAGTGTGTAAAACAGTGTACTAGCTATCAGTGTACTCGGAAGATGTCTCCAGTAGTTCCCTTACACCTTTGGGCTCGCCCTGAAAAACCCTGGAGTATGGTACACATGGATCATGCTGGCCCCCTAAAGGGCATGGTTGCCAGGATGGATCACTTCTAAGTTGGGAGCTGTAGTGTTACGAGTCAAGTTGGCAGACGGGAGAGAGTTCGTCCGTCATGCAGATTTATTGCGGTCCCGGGTAAACACCAGCAAGTCTGAGGATCCGGGGGGTGAAGTTAATGGAAGTGCCTCTTTCAAAAATGAAAGCTTCACAAAGGTAATTACTGAGGAGCCAGTGTCCGAGACTACAGATACAGAAGTTACTTAGGGTATGGAGCCTGAGAGAGAACGACTGCAACAACTGGAACCAGTTGAACAACAACCAGCATCAATGCAACCGTCGATGTCACCTAACGAAAAATCGTCAGGTCAGTCGACCCCTACTTCGGTATGGACACTAGTAAGTGTGTGTGTTCCTTGTACATGATGTCAGTTTAAAGTTAAACATCACCCATATTTTCTTTTTTGGTAGTGAAAACCTGCGAGGGAGGAATTGTAATGTATGTGGAGCATGCTATAAAGTGTATGTAGGCTATTATGTTATGTAACTTATTTCCGTATGTGTTATGTATCGCGTGGTGACGTCACTGTTTGTATATAAGGCCTATGTTATTGTCATTTAATCAGTCCTACGTCGAGCTCGTAAAAGAGAGATATTTTGTTAGTAAAGCTGGGAACAAGGCGCAGGCTCACGTGTGTGCACCGATATATTTTAAATTTTTAAGACAATGTAGAAGAAACTGTCAGCAGTCACATGATGTTCAGAATATTGGGCAGTGGAGTTTTAAACAATGCGTTTCAAACAATACGTTTCAAACCTTATTGGGTCAAGAGCACCGAACGAAATTAATAGGGTAACAGCAGTTAATGTGTAAGGCAAACAGAAGTTCAGCCACCCAGTACCCAGTAAACACGTTCAGCAAAGGTCCTGTAATAATAGAACATACTCTACTACAGTGGGTGCCCCATTCAGCTCTTTTATTGAGTATGTTCATGATACAGACACCACCCGTTCCTGGATGAGCTGCATGAGAAAGATTATGCTGAGTTGCTCGTTACTAAATACGTTGAACCTCACTTACGTGTAGAAGTATAAAAAGCTTTTGATAATCCGGGATCAATGGAACAAACACCAAAAGAGGTAGAACAAAAGAGAAGGGATGAGACAGTTTCAAGAAGGTGTCACACCACACGTGTATAACCGCTATAACTAGCACTACCCCATTGGAAATGAATTGGAGGGACTGCTGCCTAGGTTGCAGAGAATGCACAAAAGCCCTTACTTATTATAGGGGAGGAGGCTTTAATGATAGTCCCAAAGATGCTATCAGGTGAACAAATATTAATATGCAATATTGGTGAGGTTGCACAGTCACAAAATTTGGGTTAAACCTCCCTTGTAAACTAAGTGGACAAATGCTGGTAAAGCATGTGGAATGTGCATGTGGAATTTTAGGAATGTAATTATGCATAAGTGTGTATAAATTAATTAGGTCCTCATGATAGTGGCTGGACTAGGTAAAATGGACATTCACAAACTCTGTGGGAGGAAGATGAAGTACTTCGTAAGGCAAAAGAGAGAATTGACTGTGTTCCTGACAGATGCAAATATAAGACTAGATGCACGACAAATTGCTGTAAATGTCGAAAAGAAACACAAACCCGTGGCCCTAGATGTCAGTGCCTAAACTGTTTCAATACTAACCATGTAACGGTGGAAGTTTGGGATGAGGTGTTTCATGAAGTAGAAGTACAGTTGCAGAAGGACTTAGGAGAGGAGGCATATATACATATGTGACCCGCTACGGGAAAAAGTACAATTTCGGCAAAAATCTCGAAAATGAGTTGTTGGTGACACGCTAAAGCGTTATGCATAAACTAGCGGAGATGATCAACATACAAGCCTCACGGGATGAGATTATAAACGATCTTCTTTCACTCTCCCTGGAAGACTTATCAGGTATAAGACTTTTGTCTATTCGAAGTAGCCAAAATCATACTCACTTACTGAACCAACTGATGTTCTAGTTAACAGAAAGGGCTCTGCTTTGCGCCCCAGATCTCACGTAATCTCATCTGACATACTAACTCTAGTCACATCTATTCAGGACAATAGGACTGTCCCGAGGTCTTTATTACGAAATGGGAAGCGCTCCAAACAGGACCTCCTAACATGTAGCTACTGGCTAACTGCTCAATACCATGGTATTGAGCAGTTAGCCAGTAGCTACATGTTAGGAGGTCCTGTTTGGAGCGCTTCCCATTTCGTAATAAAGACCTCGGGACAGTCCTATTGTCCTGAATAGATGTGACTAGAGTTAGTATGTCAGATGAGATTACGTGAGATCTGGGGCGCAAAGCAGAGCCCTTTCTGTTAACTAGAACATCAGTTGGTTCAGTAAGTGAGTATGATTTTGGCTACTTCGAATAGACAAAAGTCTTATACCTGATAAGTCTTCCAGGGAGAGTGAAAGAAGATCGTTTATAATCTCATCCCGTGAGGCTTGTATGTTGATCATCTCCGCTAGTTTATGCATAACGCTTTAGCGTGTCACCAACAACTCATTTTCGAGATTTTTGCCGAAATTGTACTTTTTCCCGTAGCGGGTCACATATGTATATATGCCTCCTCTCCTAAGTCCTTCTGCAACTGTACTTCTACTTCATGAAACACCTCATCCCAAACTTCCACCGTTACATGGTTAGTATTGAAACAGTTTAGGCACTGACATCTAGGGCCACGGGTTTGTGTTTCTTTTCGACATTTACAGCAATTTGTCGTGCATCTAGTCTTATATTTGCATCTGTCAGGAACACAGTCAATTCTCTCTTTTGCCTTACGAAGTACTTCATCTTCCTCCCACAGAGTTTGTGAATGTCCATTTTACCTAGTCCAGCCACTATCATGAGGACCTAATTAATTTATACACACTTATGCATAATTACATTCCTAAAATTCCACATGCACATTCCACATGCTTTACCAGCATTTGTCCACTTAGTTTACAAGGGAGGTTTAACCCAAATTTTGTGACTGTGCAACCTCACCAATATTGCATATTAATATTTGTTCACCTGATAGCATCTTTGGGACTATCATTAAAGCCTCCTCCCCTATAATAAGTAAGGGCTTTTGTGCATTCTCTGCAACCTAGGCAGCAGTCCCTCCAATTCATTTCCAATGGGGTAGTGCTAGTTATAGCGGTTATACACGTGTGGTGTGACACCTTCTTGAAACTGTCTCATCCCTTCTCTTTTGTTCTACCTCTTTTGGTGTTTGTTCCATTGATCCCGGATTATCAAAAGCTTTTTATACTTCTACACGTAAGTGAGGTTCAACGTATTTAGTAACGAGCAACTCAGCATAATCTTTCTCATGCAGCTCATCCAGGAACGGGTGGTGTCTGTATCATGAACATACTCAATAAAAGAGCTGAATGGGGCACCCACTGTAGTAGAGTATGTTCTATTATTACAGGACCTTTGCTGAACGTGTTTACTGGGTACTGGGTGGCTGAACTTCTGTTTGCCTTACACATTAACTGCTGTTACCCTATTAATTTCGTTCGGTGCTCTTGACCCAATAAGGTTTGAAACGTATTGTTTGAAACGCATTGTTTAAAACTCCACTGCCCAATATTCTGAACATCATGTGACTGCTGACAGTTTCTTCTACATTGTCTTAAAAATTTAAAATATATCGGTGCACACACGTGAGCCTGCGCCTTGTTCCCAGCTTTACTAACAAAATATCTCTCTTTTACGAGCTCGACGTAGGACTGATTAAATGACAATAACATAGGCCTTATATACAAACAGTGACGTCACCACGCGATACATAACACATACGGAAATAAGTTACATAACATAATAGCCTACATACACTTTATAGCATGCTCCACATACATTACAATTCCTCCCTCGCAGGTTTTCACTACCAAAAAAGAAAATATGGGTGATGTTTAACTTTAAACTGACATCATGTACAAGGAACACACACACTTACTAGTGTCCATACCGAAGTAGGGGTCGACTGACCTGACGATTTTTCGTTAGGTGACATCGACGGTTGCATTGATGCTGGTTGTTGTTCAACTGGTTCCAGTTGTTGCAGTCGTTCTCTCTCAGGCTCCATACCCTAAGTAACTTCTGTATCTGTAGTCTCGGACACTGGCTCCTCAGTAATTACCTTTGTGAAGCTTTCATTTTTGAAAGAGGCACTTCCATTAACTTCACCCCCCGGATCCTCAGACTTGCTGGTGTTTACCCGGGACCGCAATAAATCTGCATGACGGACGAACTCTCTCCCGTCTGCCAACTTGACTCGTAACACTACAGCTCCCAACTTAGAAGTGATCCATCCTGGCAACCATGCCCTTTAGGGGGCCAGCATGATCCATGTGTACCATACTCCAGGGTTTTTCAGGGCGAGCCCAAAGGTGTAAGGGAACTACTGGAGACATCTTCCGAGTACACTGATAGCTAGTACACTGTTTTACACACTCTTCAATCTCCCCATCCATCCCAGGCCACCAGAAATAACAGCGGGGCAGCAATTTCATGCAAACAAGGCCCTGATGTGCTTCGTGTAATAGGCCTAATGAACGTTTCCTCCCCTGCATGGGTACAACCAACCTACTCCCCGACAGTACACACCCACCTTCAAGACTCAGCTCCTCCTTTCTCCGGACATATAGCTGAAATTTTGTTTCTAGTCGCTCTTTGGTCGTCCACCCCTCTAGGACCCATTTCCGCACTTTAGCGAGTACCGGATCATGATCTGGGCAGCTGAGAGTGGAGTGAAGTCGAGGTGTTCTATCAGCTGGACTACTTCAGGAGGTCATGGGGTTTGTTTGTATCATACATAAATGCCATATTGATTCGAGGATAACACACTTACATTAAAGATAGAATGACTTCCGCTGTAACAAATTGAAACTTTAATATGCTAAACTCACATTAAAAAACTAGATAAGCTGAACTACAAAGAGGAAATTTGTTCTAAGACTTTTTTGTATATACTGAAGGCGTATTGATCTAAAAATAACACGCCGATATAGAGTTGGGTGCCTGGGGTTTGTCGCCTATTGAGGATAGGATAGGTTATCCTCACATCTAAACATTAGATGAGTACTAAATCTCATTTAATAAAATTGTCTGTATCATACATAAATGCCCTATTGATTCGTGGATAACAACTTATATAATAATAGAATGACTTCTGTTTGTAACCTTTTGAAACTTTGCTTTGCTAAGGTCACATGAATAAAACTAAATGAGCTTAACTAAATAGAGGGTATATGCTGTAAAGCCTTTTTGTAGTCATATTGGCTTAGAAAGAACACGCTAATACAGAGTTGGATGCCTGGTATGTGTAGCCTATTGAGAGTAGGTTACGTTATCCTCACAACTTAAACATTAGTCTCATTTATAAAAACTGCGTGTATCATACATAAATGCCGTATTTATTCGGGTATAATCACATATTTTAAACTTCGTGTCCGATTGAAACTTTGCTATGCCAAACTCACATGAAGAAAAGTAAATATTCTTTACTAGATAGACGAAATTGGTTCTAAGGCCCTTTTGTATATACTTAACAGTGTATTGCTCTAGAAATAACACTACGATTTAGCTCTTTGGGGCCAAGGACGACAATTGTCGTCCTTGCGTTACGGAATACGCCTGAATAACGATACCGCGTTAACGACAAAAAAAGACGCATAAAAAACAACTCAACTAAATCCAGGACAATCGTTTTCAAAGAAAATAACTGCCCTGGACGGGACTCGAACCCATGACACCCGGAATTCCGGGCCGAGTGCTCTACCAACTGAGCTACCAGGGGCAGTCAGTTAGCAGAGGGACCGAGTCTACAATACAACACAACACTAGACATGTATTAAAATAGCCTGTAACATACATAAATGCTCTATTGATTTGATGAAAACACACTTACATTAAAGATAGTATATATGTTTAAAATGTATTGGTTAAGATATAACACGCCGATATAATTCGTGACTTCCGTTTGTAAACTATTGAAACTTATCTACGCTAAAACATAACAAGAGGAAATTTGCTCTAACGTTAGTTTGTATAACCAAAGGCATATTGGTCTAGAAATAACACGTTGATATAGATTTGGATGCCTTGTATAAGTTGCCTATTGAGGATAGGTGAGGTTATCCTCACATCAAAACATAACATGAGTAATAAATTTCATGTATAACATAAGCATGTATCACACATAAATGCCCCATTGATTCGAGGATAAAACATTTACATTAAAGATAGAATGATTTCTATGCTAAACTAACATTGAAAAAAGTAGATGAGCACAACTATAAAAAAGAAATTTGTTCCATGACCTTTTTGTATAAAATGAAGGCGTAATTATGTAGAAATAACACGCTGATATAAAGATGGGATACCTGGTGTTTGTACCCTATTGAGGATAGGTTAGGTTATCCTCACATCTGAAACACTAGATGAGTATTAAATCTCATTTATTACAATTGCATGTGTCATACATAAATGCCATATTTTATGCTAAACTAACAAGGAAAAAACTAAATGAGCTAATGAAATAGAAGAAACTTGTTCTAAGATATATTTTTATATACTATAAGCGTATTATTCTAGAAACAGCACGCCGACATAGGGCTTGATGCCTGGTGTTCGTAGCCTATTGAGGATAGTTCAGGTTATCCTCACATATAAAACATAAGATGAGCACTAAATCTAATTTATGAAAATGGCCTGTATCACAAATACATAAATGCCTTATTCATCCGTGGATAACAACTTATATAAAGAAAGAATGACTTCTCATTGTAACCTATTAAAAGTTTGCTATGCTAATATCACTTGGAAAAAACTAAATGAGCTTAACTAAATAGAGGAAATATGCTCAAGACTTTTGTGTATATACTAAAGGCATATTCATATAATAAATAACAAGCTGATATAGAGTTGGATGCCTGGTATATGTTTTCTATCCAGTGTAGGTTAGGTTATTCTTTAGCAACCGATTAAAACCTTGCTATGCTTAACTCACATTGAAAAAACTAAACAGAGGAAATTTGTTCTAAGGCCTCTTTGTATTATAGCATAAGCGTATTGCTCTAAAACATTAGGTGAGTATATACTAAATTTCATTAAACAAAATTGCCCTTATCATACATAAATGCCCTATTGATTCGTGGATAACAACCTACATAAAGATAGAATGACTTCTGTTTGTAACCTATTAAAACTTACCTACGCTAGGCCCACATGGAAAAAAACTAAATGAGCATAATAGAGGAAGTTTGTTCCAAAGCCTTGTCGTATATACTTAAGGCGTATTGGTCTAGAAATAACACGTTAAATAGAGGTAGGATGTCTGGTGTTTTTAGTTTATTGAGGATGGGTTTGATTATCCTCACATCTAAATCACTAGATAATAACTAAATTTCATTTCATAAAATTGCCTGTTTCACACGGAAATGCCTCATTAATTCGGTGATAACAACTTATATAATGATAGAATGACTTCTGTTTGTAACCTTTGGAAACTTTGCTATGCTAAACTCACATTTAAAAACTAAATGACCTCTACTAAGTAGACAAAATATGCTCAAATTTTTTTGTATTAATACTGAAGGCATAGTGATATAGAAATAACACGCCGATATATGATCAGGACGCATGGTGTTTATAGTCTATTAAAGATAGGTTAGGTTATCATTGGTCTAGAAAAAACACGCCAATATAGAGTTAGATACCAGGTGTTTGTCACCTATTGAGGATAGGTGAGGTTATCCTTTAGTCTAAAACATCAGATGAGTACTAAATCTCATTTAATGGAGAAAATTATGCTTTAAAACCGTTTGCTATATACTAAAGGCGTATCAGTTAAAATATAACACACCGATATAGAGTAAAGATGCTTGGTGTTTGTAGCCTAATGAGGATATGTTAGGTTATCTTCAAATCTACAACACTAGACGAGTCCTAAATCTCGTTTGGTACAATTGCCTTTTTCATACATAAATGCCAATTTGATACTAAGATAACACACTTACAGTGAAGATAGAATGACTTCTGTTGTAACAAACTATTAAAATTGCCTGTAAAATGCATATATGCCCTTATGATTCGAGAATAACACACTTAAATTAAACAAGGAATGACTTCTGTATATACTAATTGAAACTCATGCTATGCTAAACTCACGTGTAAATAACTAGATGAGCTGACCTATAAAGAGGAAAGAGTTGGATGCATGCTATATGTAGCCTATTGAGAGTAGGTTAGGTTATCATCACATCTAAAACATTAAATGAGTACTAAATCTCCTGTATTAAAATTGCCAGTATCATTCATAAATACCCTATCGATTCCTGGATAACAACTTATTGGAAGATCGAATGTTTTGTGTTAACTATTGGAAATTTACTATGCTATTATCACATGGAAAAAACTAAATGAGCTGAACTAAATAGAGGAAATATGCTCTAAAGTTTTTGTATATACTAAAGGCATATTGGTAGAGAAAAAACACGCTGATATAGAGTTAGATGCTAGCCTATTAGGACTAGGTTAGGCTATCCTCACATCTACATCATTAGATGAGTACTAAATCTCGTTTATAAATACTGCCTTTATCATGCATAAATGCCCTACTTATTCAGGAATAACCACTTATTTTAAAGATAGAATGACTTTTATTTGTATTATCGATTAAAAATTTGCTATGCGTAACTCACGTAGAAAAAACTAAATGACCTTAACTACAGAGAGAAAATTGTTCTAAGGCCTTTTTGTATATACCTAAAGGTGTATTAGTCTGGAAATAGCACGCCGATATAAAGTTAAGATGTGTGGTGTTTGTAGTAAATTGAGGATAGGTCAGGTTATCCTCACATCTAAAGCATTAGATTGTTATTAAATCCACATTTCATAAATTACCTGTATCATACATACATGCGCCATTTATTCCGGGATAACCACTTTTATAAAGATAGAATCACTTCTGTTTGTAACCGATTAAAACTTTGTCTATGCTATACTCACATTAAAGAAAACAAGATAAACTGAATTAATGGAAAAAATCTGGTTCTAAGACCTTTTTTCATATACTAATAGAATATTTGTCTAGAAATAACACGCTAATATAGAGTTGGATGCCTTGTATTTGTAGTCTATTGAGGATAGGTAAGGTTATCCTGTAATCTTAAACATTAGATGAGTACCAAATCTCATGTATTAAAATAGTCCCTAACATAAATAAATGCCCTATTGATTTTAGGATAACACACTTATATTAAAGATAGAATGACTTCATTGTAACAAGTTTAAACTTTGCTATGCTACGTTAACATGGAAAAAACCATATGAGCTTAACTTAACAGAGGATATTTGTCCAAAGCCTGTTTGTATATACTGAAGGCATATTGGTCTAGAAATAACATGCTGATATAAACTTTGATGCCTAGTGTTTGTAGCCTATTAAGAATAGGTGAGTTATCCTCACATCAAAAACATTACATAAGTAAAAAATGTCATGTATTATAATAGCCTGTAAAATACATAGATGCCCTATTGATTTGATTGTAACACACTTACATTAAAGATAGAATGACTTCGGTTGTAACAAATTAAAATGTTGCACTGCTAAACTCATTTGGAGAAACACTAAATAATCTGATTTAAAAAGAAAAAAATTGTCCCAAGCCTATTTACATTATATCCAAGGTGTATTGGTTAAAATAAAACACGCCGATAAAGAGTTATGATGCCTTGTGTTTGTAGCCTATTAAGGATACGTTGGGTTATCCTCTCATATAGAACATTAGATGAGTCCTAAGTCTCATTTATAAATACTGCCTGTATTATACATAAATGCCATATTCATTCAGGAATAACCACTTATTTTATAAATAGAATGACTTTTGTTTGTTTACCGACCGAAACTTTGCCATTCTTAACACACATGGATAAAACTAAATGACCTTAGATTGTGACAAATTCAAACGGACCAATCAAATTGCGTAGAGCGTGGCAAATAAATCTTGTATTTCCAAGTGCGTGATTTTTATTTCCCAAGGAAACAGCGGCCCTTACTGCACATGCGCAAATCGAAATTTCCAAGGAGACGAGCCGTTTGCCATTTATAAGGCCTCGGAACGCTACGTGGCAGAGTCTGCGGCCTCATAAATCTCTCATTTCCACACACATGAAGTAAAACCTATATTTATCTACATATAGAAAATTTTACTAAGGCCTTATTGTATATACTTTGCCTTCAGTTGTAACAAATTGAAACTTTACTATGCTTACATCACATGAAAAATATAAATGAGCTTAACTAATAATGGTGATAACTCAATCATGCACTAGCATAATTACCATCAGCTACGAACCAACCAGAGTGGGCGGAGTTTATTGATAGAAAGAGAGAACCAGAAGTGCCAATCTTACAAACCCTGACACTTCATTTACCCCCCAACTTACCATGCAGCCATGAAAACCCATCTGAATTCCCTTTGTTCCCAGTTGAACAATGACATGAGGATTGAGATTGGGCAGTTTTGCGCGCTATTATCATGAAGGCCTAGTTTGCTATTGTCTCAAATGGCTACAATGAATTCCTTGACTAACTTGAGGAGTACATTAAATTCATCCCCCAAAAGCTCAGTACCTAACACAAATGTTGACTTACCCATTATATCTAGTGATTCGAATGTCTATCTCCTAAAATCCCACTTAGAGACTCTATAAAGTTACTTCTAATGCTATCATATGCTGAACATTCTCACAATACATGGCACACAACACTCTCACAATCAGCCCCACATACACTCTTTTCTCCCATCTCTATTACTGTGTCTACCTAACTCTTCATTCAAACCATGCTTACCTGAACGGAACTTAAACAACAGACGTGCCTTCATCACACTCTCCATGCAAATACTGCTTAAAGTCTACTCTACTTCTATAACACTTATATAGCACAAGCTTAACTTTTTCACATAAACACTTTTCCAATTTCCTACAATCTCTATCACTAATACTCTCTGATATCATACACAAAAAGCATTACATGAGAATTAAATCTTGTTTATGAAAAATGCCTCATCATACGTAATTGCGCCATTGATTCAAGCATAACAGACTTACATTTAACATAGAATGACTTTTGTTTAAACAAATTAAAACTTGGCTATGCTAAACTCACATGAAGAAAGTAGACGAGATAAACTAAATAGAGGAAATTTATTCTTAGGGCTTTTTGTATATTCTGAGAACATATTGGTATAGAAATAAAATGCCGATATAGAGTTAAAATACCTGCTGTTTGTAGCCTATTTAGGATAGGTTAGGTTATTTTCAAATAAAAAACACTAGATGAGTACTAAATCTCATTCATAAAAAATTGCCTCATCATACATAAATGTTCTATTGATTTGGGGATACCCACTTATTATAAAGATATAATGACTTCTGTTTAAAATGAATTGAAACTTTTATTGCGATAAACTCAATGGAGAAACACTAGATGAGTTAAACTTAGTAGGGGGAATTTGTCATGAGGTATTTTTGTATATACTAAAGGTGTATTGGTCCAGAAAAAACAGAGTTAGGATGCCTGGTGTTTGTAGCCTATTGAGGATTAATTAGCATATCCTCAAATCAAAACACTGGATGAGTACCTAATCTCATATATAAAAATTGCCGGTATCACACATTAATACCCTATTGGTTAGGGGATAACTACTTATATAAAGATAGAATAACTTCTGTTTGTAACCTACTAAAACTTTGCTATGCTAAACTCACATGGAAAAAACTAAATGAGCATAACTACATAGGCGGAATTTGTTCTAAGGCCTTTTTATATATACTAAAGGTGTATTAGTTCAGAAATAACACGCTGATATAAAATTAGGATGCCTTGTGTTTGTAGCCCATTGAGAAGGGGTTAGGTTATCCTTTCAATCTAAAATACTAGATGAGTACTAAATCTCATTTATTAACTGTCCCCGTATCATACATAAATAACCTATTGATTCGGGGATGACCACTTATATTACAGATAGAATGACTTCTGTTGTAGAAAATTGACACTTTCCCAAGCTAAACTGGCATGGAAAATTCTAAATGAGCTTAACTAAATAAGGGATATTTGTTCTAAAGCCTTTTTGAATATACTAAACGAATATTGGTCTAGAAATAGCACGCCGATACAGAGTTGGATGCCTAATGTTTGCAGCCAATTTAGGATAGGTTAAACTTTTCTCAAATTTATAATACACGATGAGTACTAAGTCCTATTTATGAAAATAGCTTGTGTCGTGCATTATCAGACCCCATGAACATGCTCAAGTGGTCAGATTATTTTTTCGATGTAACATGAAAGTGAAATTGAAATTTCACAAATGTATTGCTATGATGGGAGATGACCAATTTCATCCCAATAAACTAAGACCATATCGGTCTTAGTGATTGGTTAGGTTATCTTAACATCTAAAACACTTAATAAATACTGAATCACTTTTATGATCCGGAAATAACACTCATTTATGAAGAATAAGTATATCAAACATAAATACGCGAACCTATCGGAGATAACACATGATTAAAAAGATAGAATAACTTACGTTTGTAACCGATAACTTATGTTTGTAACTTTGTTATGTTAAACTCAAAATGATAAAAGACATGAACTGAACTAAACAGTGAAAATTTATTCTAAGACCTTTTAGTATGTACGAAGGCATTTTGTTTTAGAAATAAAACGCCAATATAGAGTTATGATTCCTTGTGCTAGTGGCATATTGAGGATAGATTACGTTATCCTTAAATCTAAATCACTAGACGAGTACTAAATCTAATTTAATCAAAGTTGCCTGTACCATACGTAACTGCCCTATTGATTCGTGGAAAATAACATATCACAATAGAATGACTTCTGCTTGTAACCTATTGAAACTTTGTCTTGCTAAGCTCACATGGAAATAAAAATAATGAGCTTAATAAAATAGAGCAAATTTGTTCTGAGGCCTTTTTGTATATACTAAAGGCATAATGGTCTGGAAATAACACGCTTATATAGAGTTAAAATGTCTAGTGTTTTTAGCCTATTTAGGATTGGTTGCATCTAAAAGACTAGATGAGTACTAAATCTTATTTATAAAAATAGCCTGTCTTATAAATAAATGCCTTATTGATTTGTGGATAACACATACATATAAAGATGAAAAGACCTCTATTCGCAAAATATAAAAAGACTTCTATTGCAAGTTTGTTATGGTAAACACTCATGAAAAAACTAGATGAGCTGAGCTAAACAGATAAAATTTGATCTAAGGCCTTTTTGTATGTACGAAAGGCATTTTGGTTTAGAATTAACAGGCCAATATAAAGCTAGTATGCTCTGTGTTTGTAGCCTATTGAGGATTTGTAAGACTATTCTTACATCTAAATACTACATAAATACTAAATCGCAATTATGATAATTGCCTATATCATACATATGTGCCCTACGGGATTCGTGGATAACAAACTTATATTAAAGATAGAATGCCTTCTGCTGTAACAAATTGCTATGCTAAATTTACATGGAAGAAACTAAATGAGCCAAACTTAACGGAGGAAATTACTGTTTGTGTATAGTAATGTCATATTGGTCTTAAAATAACAGGCCGATATAGAGTTAGGATGCCTGTTGTTTGTAGCCTATTTAGAATTGGTTAGGTTATCCTATCATCTAAAACACTAGATGAGTACTAAATCTCATTTATGAAAATTGCCTGTATAATACATATATGCCCTATTTATGCGGGATAACACACTTACATAAAGATTCTGTTTGTTACTGATTGAAACTTTGTTGTGCTAAACTCACATGAAAAAACTAGATGGGCTGAATTAAACAGAGAAAATTTTTTGTAAGGCCTTTTCATGTATACTACAGGCATCATGGTCTAAAAATAACACGCAGATATAAAGTTAGTATGTAGCCTATTGAAGATACACTAGGCTATCCGCACTTCACAGACACTAGATGAATACTGTATCTCATTTATGAAAATTGCCTGTTTCATACATAAATGCCTTATATATTTGGGAATAACACAATTAATAAAGCTAGAATGACTTCTGTTTGTAGCCGATTAAAAACTTTGTAATGCTGAACTGACATGAAAGTAATTCTAAAGCTTTTTTAAGGTTTATATCATCTGTTACCAAAACCTACTCTCAATTTTAGAGACCGGCGTTTGTAGTAGCAAAGCTAGGTGCGCACAAAACCCGAATTTTGCATCCATAAGGTTTTAAATCTACTAAGAAGACTGTTTTTCAACTTAGAGAGTCTAAATATTCTGCCTGTTGCCACGGTAGCAGTTTTTAGTCAGCTATGTCGATTTCTCCTTGCGCGTTATGGTGCACTCTAAACAGAGATCACACAGAGAAATTTATGGGGCTTGTTAAAAGTAGCGGGCTATACAATAACTACACTGGCCATCGATGCTTAAAGCAATAATTTTACCTTTGAGGCCTGCCTTTAATTTATTCCGCGAACCTATTAAAGGCGTTTCAGAGACGTGCACGTTCTTATGTAGGTGTGTCAGCTACCTATGTGTAATTGAGCTCGCATACGGTAACATCCCTCAAATGTAACACGCATAGAAATTGCACATTCTCCTTTTATAAAAATCCATGACTACCTGTTACAAAAGCATCTATATCTTCACAAATAGGCTACCTATCTGCTTTAAACTTTAAATGAGCTAGGGATAGTGTCAATATGATAAATAAAGGTATGCAGCGAGTATCTAAAAATACACAACGGACGGCAGAAGACCCCGGGCTATAGCATCCCTAGCATAGTGAGGGCGCTACTAGGGGTTAAAGGCCTTCTATATCGTGTATTTTCATGTACGACAATGCGAAAAATTTCGAAAAGACATACTAGCATATTTCGAGCCCGGGAGACTCACCACACTTACTCATTCCTCCTAACACGCCTCCGATAGGCACTTGCATACAAGAGACAACCTCAAACAATGTTTCAAACCGCTTACTCCATGATAAAAGGAATGTTCGTCTACTCACCGTTTTCTAAATAATTTAAAACCACGCCTAATCATTGAAAATTTCATTATAAACGTTTGCAGACAAGTTTTAATACTCATGCAAGTAGACTGTTAGAATAGTTGCCTTGATACTGCTCCCGACTTTGGTTTGATGCCAGAGGTGCATCTCGTAAATTAGTCTGTTTTCATGTATGTGAAGTTGTGTGGTTGGTGAGGTATTGTGCTAAGACACTCTCACCTAGTAGTTGCAGCCTTCCCGTAATGACGTCGGGCAAGACGTTCTTAGAGTGGCACTGGGGCGGAGTAGATGAGAGAGTCTAATTCCGGAGAAGCAAGGGCTCTATTTGGTCTGATACTAGATAAAACCCCTGAATGGGGTCAGAGTAGGGGTTCTAATGTGCGTATTTTTGATGTGTCTATATCCGGAAGGGTCTAATGACATTAACTTCTTAACTTCTCCGTGGAAAGAATTCTATTACGCGCTATGCCCGCAGCGTTGAAAAATCGAAATATATCATCTCCATTAACATCATAGAAATGAGGTTAGCTAGGCTGAAACAGATAAAACACTAGTCCTTTTAACTTTATTAAGATGTGTTATCTCTGGGCAGTTTGGCCTTATCTTTATATAAAAACCTTAAGATGACTTACCTATATTATCTTCTGCTCATCTAGTTTTTTTAAAGTAAGGTCCAGCCTAACTTATCATAAATCGGCTACAAATGTCAGTCGTGCTATCTTCGTAAAGGTGTAAAATTTCTTGAACAATAAAGTACAAATTTTTACCAAGATTTAACACATCTCATCTAGGTTTTTAGATGCAAGGTTAGCATAACCTATCATCATCTAGCTTAAAATACCAGTCATGCTGACATCATAGTGTGTGGGTATTCTGGACTAACATGCCATTAAAATACTAAAAAGGCCCAAAAATATGCATTTAGTTTTGCTTCAGTTCATATAGTTATTTAGCTATGAGGTCAGCCTAATACATCTTTAATCGGCTACAAATGGTAATAATGCTATCTTCGTAAAGGTCTGCTACAAACAGTGGTCATGATATGTTTAATAGGGTGTGTCCTAAAGTGGCTATAAACACCAGTCAAACTAACTAACCTGGACTAATATACCATTTATATACCAAAAAAGGTTTCAAAAATAACAAATTTGGTTAAGCTTATCATTTTTTAGGTGTGAGTGTTGCCTATATAGCTTATAAACACCAGTCATGCTATCTTTATATAAATAAGACTAACACTAAATTTTTTTATCAAGTAGGCCATAAACTAAAAATGCACTAAAATTTTGTTTATGACACATAGTTTTTAAAGATATTAGGTTAGCCTAGCCTATCCTCAATCGCCTATAAACGCTAGCTAGCTATGCTAACTTTATGTACGAATGTTTTTCAATACGACACTTGTATATCTATAAGGCCTCAAAAAATTTACACTAAGATTTTGTTCAGCTGATCAAGTTTTTTTAGAGTTAAGCCAAAATTGTTTACAAACACCAGTCATGCTACTTTCATATAAATGTGCTATTACTGGACCAAAATTCAATTTATGTTATCCTAAAGGCTTCAAAAAGAACAAATTTGCACTAACAATCGGTTCAGCCAATCTAGTATTTTATATGTGCGGTTAGCCTAACCTATTTTCAATTTTCTACAAACACTAGTCAAGCTTAGCCTAATAAATCCTCATTTACTTTGCATAAACGTATGTGCTCTCGGGATCAATGGGCCTTTTATTTATGAACCAGTTAATCTTCAGAAGAGTGTTGTTTTCTTGGATGAATTGACCACATGCAATAAAACATTGAAAAAGAATAAAAATGCACTCTCAGTGTTTTTTTTTCCGGACCTACACTCAATTCATATAGCAAAAAGGCCTCAATATCAACAAATCTACACTATTTAATGAATTTGCCCCCAGAGTTTGTTAACTTCATGCACTTTTAAAGTTTATCAAACAATTGATTAGACAACAAACACCAGTCTTGCTAACTTTAAATAGGGGTATAAATTTCTACAAATACGCTCCATAATTTTGTTCAGCTCATCTACCTTTTTAGATGTAATATCCACAATCAGCTACAAACTACAATATGCCATTTTTATAAAAATCATACTGTCTTCATGAAGGTGTGTAAATTCAGATCCAGTTTGCCAGTTCAATATAAAATATGTCTAAAAAGCGGACTTGCACTCACATTTTGCTAACCTCTTGCACTTCTAAGACCTGATTGGGCTACAAACATTAGTAATGCTATATAACTTCACAGAAGTGTGTTATTTTCGGACCTATTATGCTATTTTCTATCAAAATATAGAGCAAAATTGGACACCGAATACACCCAGTTCATCTACTTTTTCAAATATAATGTAAGCCTAAACTGTCCTTAATTAGCTGCAAACATTACTGATGCTTACATCGTATAGATGTGTTATTTCTGGACTAATATGTCATAAATATATTAAAACGCCCCAAAAGGAACAAATTTTCACTAAGATAAAGTTAATCTCCCCTATTTTTTAGATGTGAAGTAGCCAATTCTATCTTCAATTACCTACAAATAATAGTCATGCTCTCTTCTTAAAGGTGTAATGTCGTGATCAATAGCTCATTTATATATCAAATAGGTTTTTGAAAGAACCAATTTTTTCACTCAAATATTGGTAATGTTACGCACTTTTTTACATATGAGGTTAGCCTAAACTAGCCTTAATCGACTATCAACTAAAGTCATGCTAACCTTACATAAATGTTATCTCGGGACCAATATCAGAACAACTACAAAAACAACTTAGAACTTACATTTTGTTTAGGCTCATCTATTTTTTTAAATATACAGTTACTCTAACCTATTGTCTATTTGCTACAAACAACAGTCAGGTTTCTTTATAAGGGCGTCATATACGGAAATAGTGCAGAACCAGTGTGAATCACGTAATCTGATTTGTCTGCGCGAGGTTTACGATTCTGCGTGGTCACTTTTTCAACGATAAGTTGCTTATATATACTTCGTATTTTTTATAGATTATTTAGATAAGAACTGTAGATCCTGTAGATAAAAACAGTGCAGGCAATAATCTATGCATTCTTGTAAAAACCAGGTTAATGTCAAATAGGCTGAATCAGCTACAAGCACCAGTCATTTTAACTTTATAGAGGTTTCCTATCTCTGAACAATTATGCCATTATTTATATAATATAGATCAAAAATAGACTTTCACCTTTGTTTAGCTCATCTTCATTTTAAAGCAAGATTAGCCTAAACATTTATCATGCTCTATTTATAATGTTTATAATCTGTGGACCATGAAGTTATTTCTACATAAAAAAGACTTAAATAAGAACGAATTTGCACATAGATTTTATTAAACTCATGCAGTGATGTTAGCCAAATTATCCATAAAGATGCATTGCGCATTTATAATGCATGGGACCGCCAAACCCTGGGTATCCCGGGTATAAAAGGGGGTGTACCGGTACGGGCAAACCTCAATTTTTAACATTTGCCCAGAACGAGAAAGATGGTCGTCTTCGACAGCCGTCTTTCTACTTCTACAGCACAGCTCCACGCGAGCTTTTTTCCACACAAACTGGCCAGAATGAGCCGTTTTATGACCATAACGCTGCTAACACACCAAAGAAGCGGCAAGCTCCTGCTCTCGAGCGTCCATATAGCTCGTCGGTTCTATGTAAACAAGCAGCCCGACAGCTAGCCGTGGAGCCGTCTCTGTACACATTTCTACGAAAAAAACTACGCTATATTCCCAGCCAAAAGCGTTCCTTACCTGGTGCAGAGTAGCAAACAGACAAAAGCGAGCCTGAACAACGGCTGGTTCGAGCGACTTGAGACGGTTGCTATGCAGGCAGCTTCTCTTGGGAACAAGCTAACCATCATTGAGGACAGGCTGGAAAGGCTGCAAAACAGCTCGTTTGAGCCATCAAAAGTGAGCAGGTACGTAGGGAGAAACGTCTTAACATGGCGTTTTGCAGCTGTCTTTCTTTCGCTGAGTCAGCGGCAGGGCGTGGCTACTACACCAGGCACTGTGCTTCGCGGCATGAAGATAGAGTGTTGTTCATCGGCTTTGCTGGAATGTTTCCTGCGTTTTCAGCAGGATTTGGCTAGTTTGTTACATAGAGTAGTAGTTCTGGACTGTATTTATCAAACTTTCGAGTTCATAACGCTACGGAGTTGTGCGTAGTACGCGGTTGTTTCAGTATGTTTGTCCGCCATTATGTTAGTGTATCTTTGCCAGGCAAACGTCAAAAATGTCAAAAAAGAAACTTGCCCGTACAGGTACGCCCCCTTTTATACGCGGACTTCACGTTTAATCGGCTAAAAAGCCTAGTCGTGCTATTTTTAAAAGTTGTCCTATCTCGGGATCAATAGGCCTTCTCGCTATGTAAATGACTTAAATACAAATTTGCAATAAAAATTTTGTTAATGATAAGTGACCATCTCTGGAAATAGGTACCACTCCAAGGAAAAATTCAAAAGCGCGTTAATTTAGCCATACACCTATACAAACGCTTCGCGCATAGCGTAGTCGTAGGTGGAGTTACAAGCGTCAGCATCAGTCGCCTGAAGACTACGTGGAATGCGAATTTAAGCAATGAAATTTTTCCCCGCAAACTTTTTTTTCCATGTACTAAGCACGCGGAATTATTGCGTCACTCGTGAAGTAGACTAGATACTGTCAGAACGCGTAGTTCATATTATAGCCATGCCTAATGATGCATGAATGCCCACAGCCCCATACTAGGCTTGATTCAGAGAACGCTGGTTGTTTCTGATGCTTGTATCTAGCAGTTGTTTCAAGGTGAACATGTACATTTCATCAAGTATGTGCTCCGTGTATGCTACGCTGAAATTAAACCCGGCGTGTTTGCCAGGGCACTGTGAATGCTAGGGACGTCGGATAAGCGTCGCTCTTTAACAATTCGGTAGACAAAAGACTAGATTTTATTGTGCTTTTTACTGAATTTCCCCCGAGGGTCATGTTAGTTGTATAAATACACTCACTGAAATAATGAATTTTGTGCAAAGTGGTACCTTTTTCTGGGGCGGGTCACATAAGGCTCAACTAGCTTGAATCAACTACAAACACAAGTCATGTTAACTTAATAGATGTGTAGTATAGTATTGACCTATTTGCCACCTATAAATATAATAAAGGACCCAGAAATAACAAATATGGACTAGGATTATGCCAGCCATTGCCGCCTTTGTTCTGGGCCTCCTGCGCGATGGTCCTGAAATAGAGCCAATGCCACATAGAGTGAGTGTTTACGCCGGTCACGTCACTAATAACCAAAAACATGTCCGCAACCTAAGCGAACATGAGCCTAAGCATGGCTCCTCTCTACGATGATTACGGCTGAACCTATCTGCAGCAACTAAGTAGCTGACTAGGCCTGCTGGCCTCACATTTAACCACACAATGCCCACGTGAACTACCGCCAGCAGTCTCAGTGCGATGAGTTATTCAAACTTAGCTTAGCTCTCCTAGTTAAAGCCCATCAGCTGGATTTTTACACCATCCGCCAACTATGCCCCTGGCGTACAGAGTCAGCAATATCCTTAATACACAAAATATTCGGCTAGGCCGATTCATGGTAGCCCCCCCTCATACCAAGCGACGCCCGTCTACATGATGGAGCCCGCCCGACACATAACCTCGCATTGGCTTACCGGCCAATGATCTTATCGCCGAGAGTGGATTCCTCACCCAGCTTCTCCTGGATGATTAAATGGATATCAGCTGTTGATGCTCTAGTCGATTCTAGTGAGACGGATAACTTAATTATCATTTTATAAAAAAAACTCAAGAAGACTTTCACATACATTTGTGACCAGATCTGGAAAAGGGACCACTTGCGTCCGAATAAAAGTTTTGAGATACTCATCATTAAAAAGAGTAATCTCTGCTCTACATCTTGATATAAAATATATTGAGATTCGTTAATTGCTAAGGAAGTTAGAACGCAATAAATTACAAATCGCATTTTGAGGTATATGTGCGTTGCTCTTTACTTATGGCCTTAACAATGTGTACATTTGTTTGTATATAAATCGGTGTAACTTGAAAAGTACATGAGATAAAGAATTACTTTTTGCTTCAAAATGTAGAGGTAACTGTGTTTATTTCAGGCCCATGCTTCTTGTAAAATACAAATTTTGACCTAGCTCTGCTATTTCATCCACTTCTCAAAAACACAATCACTCGACGAGTGGTCCCTTTTCCCAGATTAGGTCACATTTATTTAGGCCGTTAGCACTTGACGATAGCAGTACAATGTCCTCAGCTTACATTTGGCTATCCAGATGAATTCCATTATGAAGCTCAACTCCGGAATTTACCTTTAGTAGGATTCAAGAACAGCTGTGTAGAGATTAAATAATTATGGACTTGAAATGCCAGACACCTATTTTACAGGTGAATGATGGGCTAGCTGTATCTCTGGAGAGCTTTAGACAAGACTCAGCGGTAGAGTACATTGATTGCAATACAAAGGATTTTTTACTCACTCCAACTTGCGCAAGTCATAGTCATAGTAAATTGTGGTTTACACTGTTGAATGCTTTCTTAACATATTATTGTAAGGGTGTTCAGAGATTTCTGTTAGTCTATTCATTATACAGTCAATTTACTTGGGTCTAAATACAAATCGTGAAAATAGAAGTAGGTTATTTGTTTCAGCCTATTCTGACCATGCAAAAACTAAACAGAATACTGTATTTTACCACAGCAGTTTAACATGGTAATTCCCCGAGCTTAAATATAGAGGTACAGTATAGAAAGTTTACCATTCTTTTTTACGAGCGTGCAACGACAGAAGCGTTTCAGGAAACCGTGAAGAAACGTTTTCACACTGGTAATTACATACCGTTTTCGGTCCGCTCCGTTTTTGCTGACTTAACACATTTTCCGCAATTCTGCTAAGTGCGACCGTTTTTTTTGACTGATGTCATTAGCACAATTAACCACACAGCTTCCCATTAAGGCAAAAGACTGCCAGAAGAAGGAAAATCCAGCATTTACTTAGCTACATTTAGTGAAGGCTCCGTGACACGCGGCGTTGTCCCTGGCGTCCTGCCATCGCTGTCCCAGCTCAGAAGATGACGAACAAAGCTCCCTCTCTCAGCTAGGAACTGCTTCTCTAGCTCCTGCGCCCAGGCTCAGTGCTCTTTAACTTGCATACGCAGTTCGGCAACCTCGTGAATGCACGTAGTGTCAATGTGGCCATTCGTCGATTGCTACACAGAAAAAAGTGATGTGATATTTTAGCTTTTAACTGTGAGCTAGGTTAGAACAAATGTGTGCTGTTTAATAATTTAACACGCTACCATGTGCTATCGCGGCACATTTAGTGTGTTGGCTTGTACTGAAATATCACATAGTGTGCTATATAAGTACAACTGATATAGCACACATGATATACTGAATTTGCATGTCACTATTGGCAATCAAATAGTATATTAATATAAAAATATTACGTAATAATAGATAAAACAGTGAAGGTTTGGCCCAATTATCTTTCTTTACAAGATAATATTTTTGTCTGCATTGTTTCAAATGAAGTACACCATGACATTACAGTTCGGAAGACAAGACGAGAAATACTTGATTCGAAATTATCACTTCAATTGCTCTCAGATGCTGATCATATGATATGACTGTAATTCACTACCCCATTAAAATTTTAGTATCCTGGTAAATGTACACCTGTTGTATCTCGCCATAATCAAGAGTCTTCCTCATTCTTTATACAGATGACAGAGCCACTCTTGTTGCTTATTGATTCCCCGAGCTGCATAAGTATAGTATGTACCTAATATGGTGAAGAACTTGTGGTTGTGTATATACAATAAAGTCTTTTAGGGGCAAATAACAACAACACTCACCTTAATATTGCTGGAGTACTAGCGGGTGATTCATCACATAAAGCCACAACATCTTATCCATGCTGGCAGTCTTCAATTGTAACCAGTTTTCCTTATTTACAGGTGTGTGCAATCAGACATGTTCCACCAACAGAGTAAGAGCTATACATGATACGCTTTCGTCCCCCGCATACAAGACACTTGACTCCAGTTGATCAGGCCGAGTTGCTAGTTGGTGTGACATTCACTGTTGATGCCTAGTTACCCCTGTTAGAGGAACATTCTTGAAGTAGCTGGATACATAGTGCTTGATCTGCGCATTTTTGGATTTAAACCGCGTACACCAATGTTGTCTTAATGGCCCAAACCTATAAGTTATAGACAACATATAAACTGTTAGTTATAACACACTTACAGAATCATTTGTTCAGGCAGGTGTACCAGGTAGTGCATCTTTGGAGTAAACTGTATTGGGTAGAGAGCATGCATCATCTCTAGATATGTCTCTATCTGCGTAAGTTCTACTGCATCCTTAACTGTCACCTCAAAAGAGCAAGCAATATTGCAGATATCCCATAAAGTCAAAAAACACCCCCAATGATCATCATCTTTATCCACAAATGCTCCAATCATCAGGTAACAATCTCATAAGAGTTATCAATTGGGATGCTAAAAATACGAAGGCATATAAAAGATCTCATCATTGAATAAGTTAAAGGAATGGGGGTTTTATACTAGACTATGGAATACATGCATGCTGTAAAACCTCCACACAAGGGAAACTTTGGGTGTTTCGCCCTTTGTATACAGGTGTCTATATCTCAGGGGTAATAGAGTATCCTTTGTAGAGTAGCTGTCCCAATCTCAGAGGGTTTCTTAGAGGTTCTATTGTATACTGGCAGTGTCTTTCTTACCTTGTTGTTTGAAATGGAAATGAGCTGCTGCAGACACTCTGAATATAAATGTTGGTTTTGTATTTGCTTTGGAATAGCCATAGTCATGGCTACTAGTGATGTGGTTAAGATCTCGGAGGCAAAGATAACCACACCCATCCATTATATGATGAAGCAGGAAATTGAGACGTATCATAGCCACTCCTTCAAATATGGTGTGCATTATGTCAAATGGTAGACACCTAGTGATATCAAACCCAATAAGGTCACTGAGGGGGCTGAAACTATTAATGCCGTAGGTTGTAGAGTCCCAGCTATCTCCTGCAGCTATAAGCCTCAGTTGCTCATTGTGAGTTGTACTGGTTCGCCCGAAGCACTCAGAATCATGAAACTAATGTAAACAAGTGAGTAGACATAATTTATAGCCCATGGCCTAGTTTACCTTAGATGTGATATCGTCATTTGTTACCATACACCACCTACATTTTCTAAGTGAAAATCCCACTCCCTCCTTGAAGCCGCTGATTAAACAACTTGCTGGTTTGTCTCCACAGAAAGCATAAACTGCACCAAGTAAACAAACATCATCATCTCTGAGATGTAGAATGTCGCCTTCCTCCTATCAAAACAACTATATATCCATGAGTATGTATGCATGAAATTATTTTTAATAGCATACTAGCGTATAAAGATAATCAGAATGAAAAGACATGTACATGTAGCTTTCCAAGCTGGTTAACCTGTATATTCCCCAGTATTCTCCACTGAATAGTAGAACACTCCTGTGTATTAATATACACAAGTCATTTAAGGAAATAACCACATCCAGAACAATTCTTTTCAAAGAATATAACTGCCCTGGACGGGACTCGAATCCATGAAACATGAAACTTGAATGCACGAATGGTGATCCAGAGTTCTGTTACTATAGCAAAATAAGCCTTGCTCTCTTCTTCTCCCCAGTAACCTGACACCATTGACCAATAAAACATCACATTATCAATTCTTTTAACAGTCTCTTGTAGTGTATCCTATAGATTAAGTGATGAGTTTCCAAAAGAACTTGCACTGAGTTGCCTTTTCACTTCCAGTTCCTTTGCGACTGTGAACAAATACATACTTTTAGAAACATGACTTCACCCACCTCTGTCAATCACATTGATCCAATCACAATACAAACTTGTAAACACATTCCAGTTGTTCCTCAGTTGGACACTCGTACCTGAGCTTATTGGATGCAGCTTTTACTATCACAACCTCAACACCCGTTCCCTCCTTTTCAAAATTCAAATGAACTACTCCCCCTTTTAAGTGTGCCGCGCGTTAAACGCGAAGTCCGCGTATAAAAGGGGGTTGTCCGGTACGGGCAATTTTCTTTTTTGACATTGTTGACGTTTGCCCTACAAAATGCATAACATGATGGCGGACAAAGATACTAATACTACCGCGTACTACGCACAACTACATCGCGTTATGAACGCAAAAGTTTGATAAAAACAGTCCAGAACCATATCTCTATGTCAGAGTCAAGCTAAATCTTGCTGGAAAGGCAGGAAATCTTCCTAAAAAGCCGCATCTTCCTCCGGGTCGCGAACACATCTGCGCGCAGCTATCTTGGCCACGCCCCGCTGACTCAGCAAAGATAAGCAGCTGCAAACGCAAAAAGACTGTCTCTCGACCTGACTTGCTTTCTGGTGATTCAAACGGGCTGTTTTGTGGCCTATTCAGTCCAATCACCATGATGTCTAGTGGTTTCCAAGAGAAGCTGCCTGCATAGCGACCATCTCCCAGACGTTCAAACCAGCCGCCGGTCAGGCTCGCTTTGGACAGTATTAAAACCCTCTTACTGCGTTTATTGATTTCCGCATTCTATACGCGTACGCGACGGCTGTAAATTGCGCGCACGCGTAAAAGTGCGGGAGGCGCTCAGGGCACGCGGTGTTGACTATATTCATCAAACATCAGCAAAGTTTTGGAACGAGTAATTCTTTCTACCTATCAGTCTTACTTTATCACTAACGATCTTCAATTTGGTTTCAAGGCTAATAGTTCAACTACCTTTTGCACGGCAGTGATCAAGAATGTGATAGCAACATACACTCACAATGGCTCTGCAGTACTTGGTTGTTTTTTAGACGCCAGCAAAGCATTTGATTTGGTTGATCATAACATTCTTTTTAGTATTCTATTAGAACGTGGTCTTCCTGCAGTCATTGTGCGGTTTTTACAGTCATGGTATAGCACACAAAGGATGCAAATCCGCTGGGGCTCATGTCTCTCTGAGTCCTTTTTAGTTAGCAATGGTGTCTGTCAAGGAAGTGTGTTATCTCCTCATTTGTTTGCTGTGTATATTGATAGTTTGTTGAAT
>JAODVQ020533567.1:0-23231 GCA_025400075.2 Phenganax stokvisi
GATAAAGAGAGAACAAATCCAATTAGAAGATAATGGGATATATGTACAGTAAAAGACTGCAAATTAAGTTTCTCTGGTATTTTAGCCTTTAAAATATATATAGCTACACTCACCTTAGTAAGCCACGAATTGGATATGAAACAGCTCTTAATGGTTTGTGTGTGTCAGGTGGTGAACTATATGCACAGATGTATGAAGACTGAGAACTTGGACCATTCACTTATTAGGCACTTCATATCAGAGGTTAGTTAGTCTCATCAAGCTTCCAGAGGTTAGTGGGGTCTGACCAACTTCAGATTGCACAGCTCAATCTTCAGATAATAGCTTAAGCTTCTAGAAGTTAGTGGGGTTGGACCAACTTCAGATTGCACAGCTCAATCTTCAGATAATAGCTTACTGCTATAATATTATAGTACGCTCATGTCGATATAGTATTATGTCATAGTAATGTACGGAGAGTATGCAAAACATTAGTACCTAACAAACTATGGAACTATTGCGTTGCGAACTACAAACTATTTCGTTGTAAGAGTGAAAAGGGTGAAGTCTGATACCAAGATCATTTCTGCTGGACAGGAAACAGGATTTATACGTATTCCAATCTCAACGTGGACACACTACAGGTGCTGAGTATTATCCAGCCTCCCTACTCGGTAGAGTTTGGAGCAGTCTTCCTACCACTCCTCCAGAACCAGGACATTACAGAACCACTCATCAATGCTGATGCATCAGATCTTGTCTCAAAATTCATTGGTATATACAAAATTAAATGCAGTAGAGCCTCCAAAAATGGACCATTTTATAATAGATGGGGATGAGTTTACCATTTTAAGCTATGTATTATAGTGACTCCTGCTCCTGCCCTGTTAACTTGAGAATTCCTCTATAGAGGACACTGCTTCTGGCTTAAGTCTTATTAACTACTGATGAGGTAGAACAGCCTCTCTACAATCATTAGGCTTTTCATTGTTTGGAGGCTCAACTGCTATAGTTCCTAATGTCTCCATTATATAGCTGAGTGCCCACGGAAGGTCAAGCGAAAGAAGAAAAATAAACAACAGTGACAAAGGAAGAAAACTCTTCTATCCAGCCACTGATCCACCAATCACTTCTTTAACTTCAGATGGTCTTTTTTACTAAGAGGACCTGGAGCCATTCTTCTTTGGTAGAACATCCAATGAACTCTAAATTCGTACTCTATCACTCACACATTTCAATTGTTTTTCTCTCTCACTCACACAACTTTTCTCCCTTTCTCTCACGGACTCAACTCACTCACTCAGCCCATAGAAATGTTTTATTACACTCACAACTAAAAGATTATGTACTACATACTAACCTTATCAACTAAAATAAGTTTATCTCACTCTAACTCAACTCAAATACTTATTTCACTCACAAAACTCATTGTAGCTCAGATGATAAATGGGTTAAATTTTAATCTCTTCATATGGTGCATTATAATGTACTATAATAGCATGTGTTGTTTTAAAGTTACTATGAAGGGATACCCTTGAGATAGAATACCCAGGATGTCGATGAAGGTGCCTGTCCTCTCTGACTAGCTGCACTTCGAGCCGACTGCTGGCTGGTCACTACCAGTTTTCCCATTTTGGCTTGGTGAGGATCTGCTTGCTTAGTATCATAGGTGACCTGGATTTGAAAGACTCATGTCAATGTACAGATACCATGGATACTCCTATATAGAGACTATTGAATTGCATATTATGGAAAATCTTACAAAGAAAGAAGATGGTTCACCTGTCCTCTCTTTGGAAACTCCAAACTATATGAGAGCTATTTAGTTATAGTGAGTGGTGTCCTCTCTACAGAGGTTCATTTCTAGTTGAAACTTTACCATAGTAAATTTGTTTCTGTCACAATTATACGTAATTAGATTCAAGTGCAAAATTTTATCTTGGCTAGAAATTTAACTTGTGTACTCGCCTGTATGTTTGTTGTCTTCCTGGGTTTGAGAGTGTCAGCAGCTCTCACAGAGAACGCGGGACAGTTGACTGAATAGGAGAACTGTAGAGTCTGTGGAAACACGTTCTTGAATGGAATTGCCACTGTCTGTCCAGCTTTGACAACGTGCGGGCCCTCGGGACGCGGGGGGAGACAGTGACCGTGTAGTGGCATGCTGTAGTCACCACCCTGGCTGGACGAGAGGAACAACATCGCCTGGGAGTCTCCGAGATTAGACGGTTCAAATGTGACCTCCACGATGACCTCCACCCCGCTGGCCATGATAGATTTCTCAACGTGAAAGTTGGTACTGTCCATGGACTCTCCACTGGATCCATCCCTTATCCTACAGCTGTACTCGACTCTGGTACCCTTGGCATAGTTAGGAACCTTGCACTGTAACTGTTTGTTCTTCCCCAGGTGACAGGTGAAGTGGATGGGAGGTTCCGGAGTTGGAGGTGTGGCCATGAGACGCAGTTCGTACTGGTATGCTCCCAGTTCAGAGCTGGTGAAGGTTAACTTGCCTACTCTCTCTCCAGCTTGTAGTGGGAGGTATTCAAATGTCCTAGAGAGCTGGGGATGTATAAGTATAATCATGTTATGAAGTGTGACAAGAAACCAAATGTACCCAAAGCCTTAATTTCATGCACATTAGAGTCATATTATACTGTACTATGATAGAGGAGTTGGTTCATTTTAGAGTTTATTGTCCTTTATTCGGAGGTATCTTTTTAAGGAGGTTTGACTGTATATCCAGTAGTGTGTTTGTAGGTATGGTATCATACCTTGCTATCCGGGCCCACTACAAAGTTTGAAGGTAAGCTTATCTCGGCCACAGTGGTGGAGGCAGAGAAGGTGACGTTGGAGTTTAGAGGATTGGTGATGACTATGTCGTGGGAGACACTCTTCCTGACTTGAGTACAGAGTTCAATGGTGTCCATGATACCCGACGGCGTGGACTTGAAGGTGACATTGTAGAACATGAACTCTCCGGTTTGCTCTATCATAAAGGTAACCTGGGAAAGGATTGTATAAGTATTTCTCGGAGCATAATATAAGCTCTACACAGCAGGGTATTAGGTATAGAAAGGTAGGGGAGGTCAGAGGAGTATCCATCACATATGCCCATAGCCTAATATTCAGGATTAAAAGTGCTGAGTCTGTGATATATATAAGTAAAATATTTCAGACTCAGCACTTTGAACGTTGACAAGTTGCCCGTGTGCTCATGTAATCCTTTAAATCTCCTCTGATAGAAAGGCACACAGTTTCTACTTACCTTGGCTATGATGGTGCATTCTTTGAATGAGTAAAAATTGAGTTTGTAGTCTTTCTTTCCTAGAGCTGGAACATCAATATAGTCAATTCCATGCAGGCTCACTGACTGGTCCAGTTTTTCAGGACGCACCAACTCTCGAATCACCCGAAACCTACAAAATAGTGTAATTTATTAGTCTTATAATTGGTGTTAATACAGTATTTCTATAGTTGGCTTAGTTTTCTGACTAGACTAAAGAAGTAAGAAAATAAGTTACTGCTTTTATTTGTAGCACTAAATCTTAGATTTCTGGCTGTTTTCTTGATACACAAAATCCACCTCCCTTTTCTCAATATTACAATGAAAACAGTTAAGCATTGTATCAATTACCTTTGTGGTCTTCTGATCCAGTTCTTTACTTGAAGAAGCTCTGTATGGGGTGTTTTACAGGGAATCTCCCTCACAAGTGAACCAGCAGCATCGGGCGGTTCTGCAGTGCCTTGGAGATTGTAGAGGAGACCGTTTCCGTTGGGCAGCGGAAAGAACACAGTTCCGTGGTGTTTTGCAGCGTCTGAGGTCATGGTTAGGGGTGAGTAGGTGAGTTCGTATATACTGGAAGAGTTGGGTGGAATAGTGAGTGAATCTGGTCCACTCCAGTACTGGCCACCAATGACCGGAGAGACTCGCCAGGTGGTGTTGGAATCGTTGCGAATTTGTGGCATTTGTTTGCACTTCTTGGTCCTTACGATTGTGGTAAACTGCTGGATCTAGAAAAAAATTACGATAATTAAGAGCTTCTTTACATGGGATGCTGTCATTGCAGAGGCCATAGGCCAAGTCACCATCACTAGTATCATACTTACTCTACCCCTTGATCTAGTTGGCTGACCTCTTTCTCTTGTTTCTGTTCTGTGCAGACCCCACTGAGGGTGAGTCTGAGAGGAGCGCTGCTCTCTACTTCACACTGCAGTCCCTCATAGCGAATATCTCTGCCGACCTTGTCCGGATGGAAGACCACCTCCAGTGGAACCTGAGTGAAATAGATTCAAATGATGTGATGTTTTAAAACAACGTTATGACACTATGTTAATTTACTCACTTCCATTCCTGGTGAGAGATAGCCCTCGGTTGGTGAAATTGAGAAATCCGGTGCAAATTTCGAAGAGTCCCACTTAAAGCTGAAGAGGGAAACCAGGTAAAACTTGAGTATATATAATGCCATGCTGTACTTTCTGCACATATAGAATCTAGTTCAGCAGTCAATGTGATGCACCAATCATTTATATATTCCCTTGCCCATGGCTATATCGGCTAACCCAGCCTACAGCTACATACAGTATGTTCACAATTGGCAAACTTAGAATCCAATTCCATTGTCACAAAATGGTGCAGTGCATCAGTGTTTTTACCCCTTGGCACCTATTGTATGTGCAATATTACGTAAACCAGAGCTAAACAAATGCAGCGTGTATGCAGTATAAACCTGGCTCCAATATCTCCACTGTTGATAATGAGAATGTGCCGAGAGGTCTGACTGCCATGACAGACCGTGCCAAACGGAATGTGATCCGTGTCCAGAACAATCTCTTGTCCCAGACAAGACCCAGTTATCATGAACAGTGGCCGAGACATCCCCGAACTCTCCATAATAACCTATGTATACAATATTCTCTAAAACTGAACACTCAATAGTGTAAAGAAATTCATACTACCTCTTCTTGGAAGTGTCCGATGCGAGATTTTGGAGAGAATTTCACCATCACTTTCCCGGCACCGTCCTTAGCTCTCAGTGTAATTTCATTCTTAGGCTGAAGAGTCTTCCAGTCCACTGTCTCTGCACTCAGGACACTGCCACCATCTTCGTCTTCTTGCTGGAGTTGTTGAGAACTAGTGATGAGGGACACGGAGAAGCTCAGGGGAATCAGACTGCGATTGAAGACAATCACTTCCTTTTCGACTTTGTCTGAAACTCTGAGAGCTCCCAGGTTCAGAATCTTTTGGCCCGGGTCAGCTAGTTCCACCTAACACGATAGATATGCTCTTGGCCTTGCTGGCTTAATATTATGCTCTGAAATTCTACCTTCATGGGTACTCCTACACCCTTGATTGCAAGACTTGTCTTTGATAGTCCGTTAACTTCAAACTCCACCTCTTCTTTGTATGCCACAGGCTGAGTGGGTCTGAAGACCACCAGAAACTCCCTACTCTCTCCAGGTCCCAGGAGATACTGGTCACAGTAGACCTCAAAGTTTGGTTTGTTCTCAGACAGACACTTTATACTGTAGTGAGAACAGAACCATCGATTGAATGGTAGAGACTATTGAGAGAGAGTTTACTAGCCTCATTTCCTCATGTTCTTGATTAGTTACGACTACCGTGGCTCTCTGTGGGTTCATCTCTGCCTGCTGCAGGAAACACATCCCAAAGTCTACTTCACTGGGAGTGAAGAGGAGCTTTGGTTCAACACCACTGCCCAGCACAGATATTGGGATTGTTGGACCATTCACAATCTGAAAAAAATGTAGAAGGCATTTGAAGGCTAACATACACGGTGCAATTTGGTCACATGCGACAAGTCTCACATAATTTTCTATGTAACAAAGAGATCTAATGATGTTGTGTGGAACAGATATGCTTTTTATTCCATGCGACATTGGCTACATTATATATGGCCGAGGTTCCAGTGACTGACCTTAAGTGTGAGTGTACAGTTTTTGAGTCTGGTTTTCTTTGATGGTGCAAACACCAGCTCGCTGGAAGCTCTCTCCCGTGCTGCCACCATCCCCGTGGTCCGTGTGATGCTCACCAACTGACAACCCTGAGCTCCTCTCTCTGCACACTCTTCAGAGAGTTCCCAGTGATATTGGAGACTGTGGTCTCCACTGTTGGCTATGGTGACTTGGCCCATGGCTCGCTCACTGATCGGTACCTACACACAAATTAAGACCTATACCATAACACCCCAATATTGTAAACCCATGTGCAGTGGTAGATTTGTTGAATGAGAGGACACAGGAACTCAAAAGTGTGCAGTTTAACTAGTCCCTCTGTCCACAACACTGGTGAGCATGCATCATTAAGTGCATCATCACATGTAAGCTAAAACAATGCTCCCTAGATCCACCAGTGGTATAGTACTATATGTGTATCTGCTTATCCATGTATCTAACCTTCCCGAAATTTATTTCACTGCTACTTTGAGAAGTGATAGGAATATCTGTGACGCCACCAGCGGGGTCAGTGAAAGAGAGCCTCATCTTGACCTGATAGCCTCTTGCTTTCAGATTCAGTCGGAGTGGTGTCGGTTTATGTTTCACACGGCATTCGAGATTGAAACTAAACTCCTCTGGAAGTGTGGCAGTGTAGGACAACTCTACTGGAAGCCTATGGAAGAAATTCAATAGCTAATTTATACTCACAAAAGCTATGTTAATGGAGTAATCATTCACTGTAGTCATATATACAATACTTTAAGCCAGCCTAACTGCTGTGCATGCTTATTAATGGCATGGATGATGCACACACAATTAGATGTTCTTGCCTGGAGTTAGGTTCCACTGTTCCTTGTAGAGGATTCACCTTAACCCTCGCCTGTTGACCCATGCTGTAGCAGCTTTTCTTCACGAAACTAAAGGATTGTACGCTGGGTTCATTATTGACTAAGTAGATAGTCTCTCTGTGTGTTGAGCCCAGTTTGATTGATTGGAAATTGATGTAGGCTCTGTCTAGTAGAACGGCTGGTTCGGTGGTGTGCCCAACGAGTAGGAAACTCTGAGACAGAGCTGGAATTGAGAATCTCCACAGTGACACCATCTTCTCCTTTGCACTCGGAGTAAACTCAAACCCCATCTGATATTACATAGAGCCACACACACACACACATAGAACTAGTGAACATCATACGCACACAGTATAGAAATTTTGGAATAGAGCATACATATTTCTCGGTACCTTGTCTGTGCAAAAACAAAAATGTATTCCATCAAATGGTCAAAATATACATAGGCTTGTGCTATGAAAATTTATGTGAAAATTGGCACTAACAAAAACTTCTGAATGGTTTAAAACAGACCTCAAAGGATTTTCCAGCCTCTATGAAACCTCTTGGAGTGAGACACCTGAAGGAAGACGGCTGGAGAGAAGACTGGGGTCTACCCTCATACGTCCAATTGAACTCATATCCATACATTGTGGGGTTTATAACTTCAAATTTCCTGGGAACATACAAACTGTTAATAACATGACACTTAAAAATATAATGCCATACTTTGTAACTTTGATTCCTATTCCAGCAGAGTGGAATTCAATTGGTTTTGCCCCGCGGTGGTTCCTGTCACTGCTACTCTGTGTGGCTGAGTAGTCACTGGACTCCAGGTCAAAGTGACAGTGCGGCATCAGAGACCGTCCGTGTACTGCCACTTCTAGAGGCTCGGTTGATCCATCCAAATGTGGAATACTAAAATATACAAGAATGAAGAAATATCAGCACTGGAATCTACATATCTGGAGACCTGGCCCAGTATTCTAAGACTATGCACCGGTAATTGGTGTCAGCTGCCACTTACGATTTTTAGCCACCACTAAACTGATTTTACCACTTATCTAGTATATGGTCGTGTTACTAATAGTACCAGAACTCTTGGTTTTCATATTTAAAACTAAGACTTTAAGCTCTATCCGAAGAGAACACTACTGGTCATATTAACTACGAATTTTAGTGTATAATAATACATAGCTGCATACCTGCAGACTAGTTTACACTCCCACTCTCGTACATCAAGAGGAGAGAAAGAAACACTGAAGACGGTGTCTTTGCCCGGAAGAATCTGACCAGATGATGGAGAGATTGAAAATGGAACAACTTCTCTTCCTTCACTGGTCACATTTCCAGTGGTCTCATCTAGATTTAGTTGAGAAGGACAGGGAGTGATGGGAGATCCATCTGAGTGGACAACACTCCAGGTGTAGGAGAGAGGAATCTGTCCACTGTTGGTGAGAGGTAGTTTGTAGACCCTAGTCTGGTAGAGGAGAGTGTCGGTGAATCTGATCTCTTGAGAGGGGCAGGTGTATTTGACATGATCTACGGTGGCCCATATGCTGAGAATCAGATCTCTCCGACTGTCATCCACAGCAGAGTGGTGTGGCTCTACCTCTACTTCAACAACCTGTTCACAAAGAAAACATTGCACACGATTACAATGGAACCTCTGCATCCAAGACAAAGGCAGCCTCTCTACAAGGGAGACTGCTTCTACCCTATGTTATGTAGATTATTTGACATCTGAGGTTAGGGAAAAGTTCTCTACAAAAGGCAGGGGTGTTGGTTCCAAAGTATGTTTTTTGTTTAGAGGTTCCACTGTGTTTCGCGTCCGAACGCAAGCGTACGATCGCACGCAGACGCGTCTACACCGCGCGTGCGAAACGCGCCCGAGCATTGGCCGCTGACTCGCAAGACGCTCGATGATAGGCCGCGCCCTACTTTTGCGTCAACAAACCTATATTGTACAGCGAGCATTCTGTTGCCGTGGGTGCCTCGCAAACACTCTTCGCAAGCTTGAGGCGTTCGAGCTAGGTATATTTACTACGGACGCGTTCACTTGTCTGGAACGCGTTCACAAGACAGGACGCGTTCGGAGTTCACACGCCAGCGCAGACGCGTTCGCTCGGCGTCAGAAATGCACAGACGCGTTCGGAGTTCGCACGCCAGCGCAGACGCGTTCGTTCGGCGTCAGAAACGCGCTCTGACGACAACACAGACGCGTTCGAAACGCGTTACAACGAGAACGCGGACGCGTTTCCTTTATACCTTGGGTCTGAAGGGTACTGTATGTATGTAAGTGTGTGCATAATCATAATCGTACCTTCTTTTTTGCTGGTACTGGGAGATCAGTGGAGTCGTCTGGTATCGGGATATTCACCCAGTGAACAGTCTTGTGCCTATCATCCCAATCCTGCACCTGCAGACCAGAACACATCAAACTTTTACATTTTATAATAGCTAAAACCCAATTGGTCGAATATAGAGCAACCATGTTGCATACAACAAGTCTCATGCAACTTTTATCTGTGTTGGTACAGGAATTCCACATTTTGATTTCATCACACACTTATATAGTACCTTGGTCAATGGGTCCTTGAACTTTATTTTCCAAATCTTTCCTGGGACACGTTCATGCCTGAGAGTTGCAGGTTTACTACTTGTGTAAGTAACACCAATGTCCTTGGACGAGGAAGGGTGAAGATGACCAACGGATGGAGAGAAACTCAGTCTGGGCAAGTTTGTTGGCCACTGGAATTTCACAGGCTCCGAGCCATGGTTGACAAGAGAAAACATGATCTGTCTACTCTCCCCGATTGCAAAATCTCCGAAATCGAGGCTATTCTCGTGTGCAGCTAAAAATGGAGAGCACAACAATTTAAAAGTATAAGTTCTGTAGTGCATATAATAAATCTCACCTTCTACCTCTTCTGGCTGAGGTGTGGTACCCTCGTGACCTTCTAAACTGGCTCTGTCAGCTCCTCCATGAACATTCTGAATGGTGACGTCGTCCTGGTATCCCTCTCCCACCAGCTGGATAGAAAGAGTCTCAAATTGATTGTCTCTGATCCTCAGACTCAGCTCTCCCTGGCACTTCTCTGCAACGCTGGGACGAAATGTCACCGGGAAGCTCTTGGTTTCACCAACGTTGAGTTCCAGTGAACGTGGGTGTAGTCCAGACTGTTTATCATTGTCGTCTCTGAGGTCTTCTTCACCTGCCGCTTCCTGATCAGGCACAGATACAGTGTAGAACTGTTTCCCAGACCTGATCCTAATATTGACAGTGGCCGGAATTGTGCCCACGTTTCGGAGGCTGACTTTGAGTGTCTGAGACTGATTTGTCAGCAGACGACGATAGACCAAGAGTGGCTGGCCCTTTGCATTCCTTGCTGTTGGATAGACAATCTCGACCTGCGGCAGATTTCCTTCTCCGTGGAGCTCAAATGTGAGAGCTTTCTGTTTGTATTCGTCTGGGTAAGCTTCAAAGATTGCACTGTAAGTTTGGATGGCTGTGGGTTGAAATGAAACGGTGGCAAATATGTGCGAGTGACTGGGAATGGTGAACTTTGATTTGGGCTCCACGTCAAACCCTTCCACAGCTCCTTTGTGCTTAGAAGATGACGACGCTGACACAATCGCAATTTTTGCATCACATGATATCTTGGTAGGGTTTATGAGCTTGAATCGGGCCTTTGCAACTTGACCCACAGTGATGCTCTTGAATGCAAATCTTCTCTCTGCCTCACCGTATACCCCTACACACCCCTTTCTGTGGAACAATTGAGGTCCCATGACCCCCAGACTCTGGCACACCCCATGCTCCTCAAATATTGCTCCTATGTCTACAGTACTGATAGTAGGTTCCAGAACGTCAGCGTAGATATTGTAGGTGATGGGAGGGTCACGGATAGACCTGTCACTGATTTCAACTATCAGTCCCACAGCCTGTTTCCCCGGCTTGTCTGCATTACAGTCTACTCTTATTTCAGTGCTCTGACCAGCCATGATTGTGCCCGTGGCTGGTTGAATAGTGAACATTCCCAGCACCAGTCTCTGTGTTCCGGAAACCACCTCTGTCCTGATACTTGCAATCTCTGTCTTACTTCTCCCTCCTCCTCTGCCACCTTCCACCTTCAACAGAGACGGTGTCTGTAACCCACTTTCCTGGCCCCTGCTTGATCCTCTTCCAGTCTTGTTAGTTGGTTTCTTCTGCAATCCACTGTCTACCGCAACAATGGCATATCTGAGGTCAAATACTCCAAGATTCTCCAGGACAAACGTGCACTGCTTCTTGGTGTTGACCATCATGGCACCAAAGTTGACGCTGGACGACGGGGACAGACTGAACTTGGAGAAGACAGCTTTTGCACTGAGCTTGATAGGAATACATGCTATAACCTCGCCTTGATCACCCACGTGCCTATCAATAACCTACACCAACGACAAACACCATCATAAAGATAGAATGAAAACACTATTGTCTCTTATGCTGGGTTCAATAGCACTGTAGAAACGTAGCAAAGGGAGTCATTGCCACATTGTGCTTTGCTGCATGGAGAGTATTTAGTCTTAAATGCACAGAGAGTGAGTGCAATGCATCAAATTGTGAACCCGGCCTTAGTGTGTGCTTTGTCTGCAGTAAAACTCACTTCACATTTGAGGATGGGTTCATCTTTGATAGTTACCTCGGCAGTGCTGTGAAATACCACACTCACACTCGTTGCTTTCTCAGTAGCATAGAGCACAGCGTGAGACGGTGTCACCTTGAACAGTTGCGAGTAGTTCTTTCCACTTTTGGCCTTGGCAAAGGAGAAGGCAAACCCAATGTCGTACTTGCCTTTGTTTTTCAGCTGCATCACCAGCTTGTGATCACTTCCCGCAAACACACATGGAAACTCAAGACCACCTTCAGCCCCTGATATCAATGTAGAACAATACCACAAAGTAAAGCAGAGTATTCTAAGAATCAAGAAATAGAATTGCTATAAAGTGCACACCTCTAGGAAAGCTGATATCCATGGCAACATCGTATGCCTCAGCATTGATGTTGATGTTCTCAACCTGGACAAGACCCATGTGTTTCCTCTCCACATCCGATACCTGCATGATAGAGTAACATTACAACAAAGGACACCATTTTTTGAGTCCAATACAGTGGGTCCCTCTTATTAAGATGCATATTATGTACAATACATATGTTAGAATGGATAGAACAAGAAATTATGGTTTACACATAACACTAAATGGACAAAAGAAGCTTTAATTATGATGTATTTAGGCTGGAGCGTTCTTCTAAAGTATAGTTTAGAAGATTCCTCACTCAATGACAATAAATGGTCTTCATAGCCATACATAATTTATAGTGTGATCCACTGCTACTAACCTCTATTTTGATGGCCTTCTTGAGCACTGTGATTGGTTTGGCAGCTCTGAAACTGACTTGAAGAGGGAAGGTGGTCAGTGGTGGTACCACTCCCTGGTCCTGGTTGAATGAGAACTCGTCTCCCAGCTGGTCGAGTCCACCAATTTTCCAGGCTACCGGGATCAGGGTGGGATTCATCAGATTCAAAATGTTTGTTTGCTTTCTGCAGAGGGAAGTAAGAAGTCAAAATGAGATACTACATAATGTATGGTCAAACCTCCCTGGAATGACACCTCTGAATATTAAGTAAAACCTCTCTTAAGACACTTCTTCAAGGTGACAAATGGCTGCTTCTCTATTATATATAGGACCATATTTTCAACCCCAAAACAAGGAAATTTCCAACCAAAAGGAAAGCACCGGTATTGTCCTTATTATAAAGCTTCCATTATAGTTGTAATATGTAATGTTGGAGAAATGTCAATTTTCCGACCTGTGTAGTAGAACCTTCTTGAAGTCGAGTTGTTTCTGTTCAAATTTTATCTCCGGCACAACTCCGGTGCACGTGATAGGGATAACCAATGGACTAGGGTTGTGTTTTATGCAACAGATGAGAGCATCAGTGTAGGTCTTGCACTTTTCAGGAAAGGCCCATACTGTTAGAGTCTGCAGGTGAACAGCAGGTGCACTTAGATACATATGGTTAGTACGGATATGTACCTGACTCTCTCCAGGTTCCAGGGTCATTGTTGGTGGTTGAAGAATGTATGTGGAACCATCTGAATCATCACGGAAGAAAAACGATACCTCGGATGATATTTTCCCCGGGTTACTAATGGTTAGCTTCTCCATATTCTCAGCATGGAGACCTTTCTTCTTGTAGTGTTCTCTGCTCTTACTGGCCAACAGTGGCCCAAAGACATAGAGGTCTTCTGAGAGGATGTACTTTTTGTGAACAATCTCCTTTTCTTTCATATGTTTTTTGCACTGTGTGAAGATCACTCTACACAATGAAGAAAAAGGTGTGAGTAAATTAAATTAATGAGGCTGTGTTTTCTCAGGATATGTGTGTATGATCTCAGAAAAGGACCATACTTTAGTGTCTCTGAAAAAAGGGCCTCTGAAGAGATCTATAGTGTCCTCTATTTGGAGGTTTTACATACGTGTTACATACTGTGGGTCCTGGCATATGGAGGGAACATGGCATTGGCCTCGACAGAAGAGCTGGTAACGCTGTCGTGTGCCTGCAACCTCGAAATTGAAAGTGTGATCAAACTGACCACACTCTGTCGAGTGGAACACGAGTTTTATTTTTCTCTCTCCGTGTGCTGGTACCACCCATCGATAGCAAGCCAATCTATACAAACAATTAATGTGATTCACAAAAACACTTAAAAAGAGTTAAGTACTGCATTAGCATACTTTGTTGACTTGAGAGACTTTTCCTCTTTTTCTCTACATTATGAGGGTTTTATGAAATTTTATAATATTGGTTTGTTATTTGAAACAAACTTTTGTTGTTGTTGTTGCTCTTCTTCAACTGTTGGTGCTGCTGGTAAAGGTGAGGGAGCCTTTGATGATCCTTTCTTCTTCTTTAGTGGAGACTGGCGTGATTCGGACCGTTTGCGACTGGCCTGACTGACAGGTGGCTCTTCAGGCTGAACCTCAGTTACTACTGGTGACACCTCAACTTTCTCCAAACTCCTGTTGAATTGAAAAGAGTTTAGTAAGGTTATGACAGGAGGAGTTATAGGCGTACAAATCATCACTGGAGGCAGCAATGAAGGTGAAGTGGTCTTGTTCGGTCAGTTTCATCCTCTTGAGAGGATATGGATATACTTGAAATGTGACTGGCCTGGCAATTGGAGGGCCATCTGGACTCAGTCCAAGTATTTCAAGAATCTACAGAATCAAATAATTAAAACTAAAATATATAGCGTTTGTGCTAAAGTTTCTGAAAAGCATTCATCGGTTTTTTTTGTCTTATCCCTAACAAACCCGGCTAAAGGCATCTGTGAGGGCCCCTTGTTAATAAGGTTTCCAAAACTCTGGCACAAAAGTATTTTTAGTGTGAGTAACAAAGAAGTCTATATCAAAATCGAGAAATGGGTGACCAGCTGACCTCTTCAGGAGTAGGTATATTATGACTTCCGTTCAGTAAGTCTTCTACCAGTTCTTCAGTGGGTTTGCTACCCTTGAGACCAATAACAGGTACACCTAGTTCATCTCTGTTGATGGCAGGCAGTGCTGGAACAGAAGGCAGAGGCACCGGAGACTGTGACTTGGTCGTGGCAGTGGTGGTGCCTATTTTTCTGTTGGATTTCTTGACAGGAGTGTGAGATTCAACTGGTTCTTCTGGAGGGAGGGGACGATCAACTCGGGCCACACGATCCCAATCAGCAAATACTGTTTCAACACCAGAGCTGTGATGGGTGTAGTAGTCAAACAATTTGTCCAAAGGATCAATAGCGATGTGATCTTCAGCGGCAATGCCTGGGGATTTGGTGGCTTTGGTTTTACCAGTAGTTGCAAGGTTTGATGCAATACTTGCCTGAGAAGACATTCCCAGAGCATCTCTTGATAATCTCATGCCAGATGCAGGTCTTGATGAAGGAGACACAAGTGTTGCAGCAGCTGTTGGTAACTTTCTGGCTTTTCCTTTCTTCTTTTTCAGTTCCTCGGCAATCCTTCTCTCTTCTTCTTCTCTTTCTTGTTCAAGCCTTTCCTTTTCCTCCTTTTCTTTCTGTTTTATTCGATTCTTTTCCTTCTTGACTTCAAGCAATTTCTGATCAAATTTGATTTGATCCTCTTCACTCAATGCCTCATATTCATCTTCTTCAATTTCCATTTCTCTCTGAACCCTCTCTTCCTCTTCCTTCTTTTTCTCTTCTTGTAGTCTCTCTTCTTCCTTGGCCCTCATCTCAGCCTCCTTTTGCAGTCTCAGCCGCCTCTCTTTTATATCACTCAACTCCATTTCAATCTTGGCCACGAAGATATGCTTACGGTTGTGGACAGCCTCTAGAATGATCTTTAAAGATGAAGAAGGGGAAGAAGCAAAGACAGATTCCACACCATCAAAAACAATTCCGTGTTTGCAGTCGTGCTGCTGGAGTCTGTTCTCTAGTACGTGGCTGATGACTTCTTTCGGGAGTGTTGTAGGATGCAGGGAAGATGTAGGAACTGCTAGGTCTGTATCTAGAAGAGGTAGTACACCAAATGGTTCTACTGGTAGATGAATCTCCTCCTGCTTCACACTCTGATCCTTGTTCTCTTTGTCTTTCACATCTTTCGTGGAAACTCTCTTGCCTGTATTTGTAGCTGGAAGGACTGGGACAAGTTCTTCCTGTGCCTGTTGTTCAGCCTCTGCAATTATGCAAAGCTGTCGCAGCTTTTGCCCCTCAGGACTGTCTGCCCTGCTGATGAGATCTTTCAGCAACTCGTCCACATTTATCAAAGCTGCTCTGTATTTTGTCGCTAGAGCTCTTGCAAGGGATGAACGCCCCGATAATGGTGGACCGTTCACTACAAATGCTATTCCCTTTCGGAATTCTGCTCTAGCTCCTTCGGGTGAGAGATCGATACCCATGTATCGAGCAATGGCTGCAGCTACTGGTGGAACATCAACACCATCAACATTGACTTGGCTAAAAGTCTCAATCTCGTTATTTGTCAGACCAGTGACTGACTCAATGATACCTAGTTCTGGAACAGACAAGAGAGCAGTGGTACTAAGTCCCGATGTTCCCCCTTCCAAGACCCCTTGTTGTAGTACATTTACAGCCGAGAGTTGCTGATCAATTTCAGCTGCACTTCCTTCAAAAGTACTGGGCAAATCTTCCTTCGATATGACATCAGTGGATGATGGAGTAGGCCGTGCTCTCTCCCAGGCTTGCAGGATCTCTTTGGGTAGCTTCTCTCCTGGAACTACCGGGGGTAGAAACAGTCTCTTCTGTTCATCATACCCCTTAACCCATCTCAGGATCTGGAAGAAAAATAATGATCAAACACGTACTAATTTGTATTATATTATTATAGGGACCTCTTCTTCTTCAAGGTACTGTTTGTCACACTCAAGTGAGTATATTTCAACTGGATATGGCTGGGTGTTAGTGACTGATATTTCCACCTCTGTGCCCTCTGTAAATGGCAGCACTGCTGGAAATTCCACCATCTGTCTGTCAAACTCTACACGTGGTTCACTGCCGCAGCCCCTCGCTACCAGCACTGTGTCACTGTCTGGATTGTGACTAATTTTAAATGGTATAGTGTCCTCATAGTCCACCTATACGTGTATGTAGAATGATATAGCAGAGGCTCTGAATATGTGACGTATTATTTTAACGTACCTCTTCGGTGGGCATGAACCTGATCCTTATATCATTCCTCTGACCTGGTTGAAGAATTCCTGACGGAGGATCCACTTCAAAATAGGTCGGAGATGGCTTCTCCTTTATCTTACGACGAAGATGCATTGGAACATGCTTAGGCACCTATGCATGTATGCAATATACATAATACCAAGCAGCTATGACCACATGCAATGCTAGTGAGGTAAGTTGCACACCTTTCTGGGTGGCTTATTTGTAACTGCTGACCAGTGGCAACTGGAGACAAAAGGACAGAGCTATATCGTGATAATAGCAACAAGAGAAGTATTGTACCTGACATGAAAGGGGTTGCTAATGCGTATGGTGACAATCTTGCACTGTCCACAGGAAACAGTTTGGAAATCAATTTCGTGGCTTGAGAGCTGAATGGCAGGCTTTGTTACCATCGCAGAGATGAGAATGGAATAGACAGGACCACTGAAGAGCTATTGAGAAACATAGCAGGGTATCAGGTTTTAGACCATATTATTCTAAGCATACATTGAAAGGAAGTATTGCCTGGACTGGTCCCAATGGACACTGAACAGAAGCAGGGTCAAACTGCACATTGAAATCCAAGCTCTCTGGCTCTGAACCCCCAGGAAGAGATCTGACTTTAGAGACCAAATCCAGAGAGAATCCACTGCCCTCAAGACTCTTGTGAGATGTATTGAATGACACGGGGGAGGAGCCAGTGTTGGTGAGAGTCACTCTGCGATTCTCTACTGATCCATACACCACGTAGCCAAAGTCAAGTTTATAGGGTGGCAGAGAAGGTCTACAAGGAACCAAAAACATCAGTGTATGTGATTCATCAAATACTATAGGTGTATGTATACTACCTTTGCTTTCCCTTTTTAACTTCAGGTAAGTTGAAATTTTTCAGGACATGTTGCTTCACAAGTAATCTCTCCATCTCCAACAATAGCAACTGAAGTGTATCACAAACAATAATCTTGATATTATATCTTTAAAATCGCTCTTACATGATCAGATAGGGAATTTCTGCTTTGTATAGATTTTATGGCCATCTCTCTCAGTTGTCCAGAGCCCGGCAGCTCTGGCAGGAGACTCGGGAGATCAAACCCAATTCGAGGAAACACTCCTTGTCCCGTCAGTGTTATTTCATCTGGTGGCAGGTGAGCTACCTGGATCTGATCAGCAGCTAACACACAATGTTTCTCACTGAGTATTCCCATACCTGGATGGTCTTGCAAAATTTCTCTGGTAATCCAGGAGAAAATTTAATACTCAATGTCATTTCTTCCAAGGACCGAATGTGACCCTACAAAAGAGTGAAAGTGTAAGTTTGGATTAGGAAGTAGTGGTGCTGGCTGAATGACATACTGAGGAGGGTTGGACAGAAATCTGTTCTGGAGTATTGTTTGTGGAGAGTCCTCGCATAGTGAAGTCCATGTCCACCTTTCCAATGTTAGATAGAACCACTTCAGTTGTCAGCACTTGCCCATAGAGCTACAATGAAAAGTTGATGTCAAAATCATCACTTATGAATGCGTACTATGCAGTAGCTACATTTTTAAATGATATTTGTACTATGTAGTAGTAGCTACATGTATACCTGATCTTCAAAGTCAATGTGTTTATGGTTGAACTTGTACTGCACATTGGATGCTTCCCCCCTGAGTCTGACGTGGTAAGTAGGGCCACCTTCGACTCTACATGCTGCCACACACTCAGTGGCAATGTCTTTATACCCATAGAAGGTGAATTGGACTTGCTGAGACTCCCCTGGCAGCAGAGTACCATGGAGGGGAAGGACATCAAATATCTGTAGGTCAATATGGACATGAAAAGTTAATATAACTTGACATTTTGTAGGTACCTGATCTATCCTGACAAGTTGAAATGGATCATCAACCAGTTCCCATGGTTGTTTCTTTCTTCCTCTTCCAGGTTGATCAGTTTGTTCAGTGAATTTCTCACTAGTTTCAGATTCTACAGACCGACTAGTGTTGACAACAGAGACTTCATGAAGTACATTTTCTACTGGTTCTACGGTACTATCTGTCTCTTCAATGGTACCATCTCTATCAGGGGTGTGTGCTTCTATCTCTGATCCCTGTGTGTCTTTATTCTCAAGGCTATAACCTGGATTATCCTGCACCGAATCATTCTCTTCTTCTTCTTCTTCTCCATTGTTTATTGGTGATGATGGCTCCATTTCTGCTGCTGTCATTTCTCCTATTACTTGAGATTCTCCATCTTCTACACTTTCTTCTTCCTCTTCTTCCTCTTCTTCTTCTTCTTCTATTTCTCCATTGTCTTCAGTCAGTGAGTCAGTCTCACACTCACTCTCCATGTCCACACCCTCATCGCACTGCTCTGAGTCCTGTCTGCGCACCGGCGGTCTTCGCAAGAAAAACCACTTGTATCGGACCTCGAGTGGACTCAAGTTGGTCATCTCCACATAGTGAACGGTCTCAGTGTCATTCAGTATACAACCAAAATCAACCTGAATCAATGATTAGGCATGCAATACTCACACTATTGTGTATTTATACACGTGGTTCTGCCTTACATCAGTGGTTTCAAAGGAGAGGTTAGGGAAGTGAACATTGGCCTTGAGACTCAAGTACTCCTGTGGAAACATTGAACACAATCACACACACAGAGCTTTGAATCTACTAGTCGTAAATGTAGTAGCTTCAGTAGTCTAGAGACTTACTTTGAGTGGGTGTTCCTTATAGGCCACTATCAATTGGCTGTCCTCTGCACGACTCTGTCGGTCTCTGCAGTATGTAGGGTCAAAGTGAATCACGACTTCTTTCTCTTGTGATGGCTGTAGCTCCAACTCCTGCAATAGAATATGTGTACTAATAGACCATTGGTTTCTTACAGTTGTAAAGGCAGAGTGTGAACGTACGTGTTGCTGCAGTTTTCCTCCGACATTCCCAAAGGAAAAGGGATATATGCACATGAGAACAGCAGTGAAAGGTAGCGGCGAGACATTTTGTATGCTCAGTGTCTTTGTCTGCTGTACCAGCTCACTGCCTGGTGGCTATACAGAAAGGAAATGAGGATAAAATATGTGTATTATTATGTGTGTATATAGTGCTCTGCAATACCCCTCAAAGAGAATAATTAAGAACAGTAATGCTGTAAAGCTAATCTTTCATGCTCTGCTTTTATAGCCAAAGTTGCAACTAGCAATATGTTTTGTACCTGATGAGTTGTGAAGGTGAATTCCCTAGTGTTGAATTTAGTGAGAGGAGAGATGAAGTTGGCCAGGAGATCAACTGTCATGATTCTTTCTTTGTGTGCATTCTTTCCAATGATGGCATGGCACACGAGACGCTCCGTCACCAACTTTGGCCTGCAACAGAACCAGCAATCTTCCATCATTGGCATGGAGTGTTTAATATAGGCTCACTCTTGACAGGTTCCTTCCAGTATTATTGAACAGGACTCGAATGGTTCCAAGACACACTTGTCAGGTATGATCCTGAAGACTGGTCTCTTTAGCTCTGGCTCTGATGGAGGTCTCTATAGAGCACAAAAGGTTTTATGTATATCGCAGTTGTCGATGTGTAGCTATTTTCAAGGTATATACAGTGCAAGGTTACAATTCTGTTCCATTTGTACCACATTTAGCATTTGTATGTAGTTATGCTTCCTTTTGAGTTACAATTTCTACTAAAAGATCAGGCTAGTACAATTCCACCATGATGCATTACCTTGCGTCCAATGTCTCTAAGGTCTTGACTGGCTCTCTTTATCTCCATCTTCTTTAGTTTGGCTGTGGAGAAACCCTGGGTTGTCCAGGACAGTCCCTGCAGCCGTCGTCCTCTGTTAACTAGAGTAAACTGCTTCCGACATGGCCACGAGTTGCAGAAATGAGGACCCAGATCAACTGTGTGAAGTAGCAGTTTATAGGATAGTACAATACACTGCAACAACTTCAATGACGCTGCAATAATATGAGCAACCTCTTTGGGAACTCTCTAACCCTTTCTAATAGAGCTGTGTATAATTTGATGTCAGCGATGGGAACCTCTCTAATAAGGAGAAAGCTGTTGGCACAAAAGTGTCCATTGTTCGTAGGTCAAACTGTGCAGTAGAACCTTTTGGTTGAAGAGGTGGTTGGCTGACAATTGTTGTTCCTTCTCCTTCGGCACTAAGTGAGATTGTTATGTTGACTCCATTTGACACAACCACTGTCACCTTATCAGTAAACCTAAATACAAACCATCATGTGTACAATCCAGAACTAATAGTGGTTAAATTATGGAAAACACGTTGTTTACCTGAGGCAGTCATCGATCATGGCAGTGATTGTTAGTTTGAGTGTTTCTCGAGGAGCAATCACACCAGATGGCGGTGCCACTGAGAACACTGTTCTTTCTCTCGTCTGTTTATGTTGATTACTATAGTCATCTTAACTTCATGTAAAGTTCTTAGGCTTACCAATACACATTCATATTCAGCCGGTATGAGCGATTCATTCGAGAGATACACCGTCTTAGGAAGTGGTATTAGCACCGGCTGCCGCCCCCACTCCAGCTCAGTTGACGACACATTAATAACAGGTCCTTCTCCAATTAAACGAACTGTAACTTTGAGTGGTGGCCCCAGACTTCCAAGGATCGTAAAAACAGCTGGAGTTATTATCTCTCCCACCACTTGGGCCTCTATCTTTAGTGGTAGCTCTAGCCTGGTGTGAGGCTCTATTACTCCACTCGCAGGGTCAGCCGAGTAATGCAGCACCCGTTTGTCTCTCGGTTCCTCCATGTGGTATCTCACAGGTAGAGGAGAGGGATTGGTGAGCACTACTGTAGGAGTGTAGGGATAGTGCAAAAAGCAACGGCCGCAATCAATGTAGGGAGTCTCTAATGTGATTGTTGGGACTTCAGATTTAGCTGAGATGAGGAGAAAATCCACTTCTGCTCCAGCCTCAGCCACAAAGAGGATCATTTCCATTGAGTAGATTTTGACTGATGCCGGTACAAAATTAATCTGGAGATAAGATCAAGATAAGGAGATGATTTAATGAGTTGATTTACACGAGACTGGGCAAACCCAGATTGGATGTGAGATGATCTGTTCACAGTATTAGTGATTAAACTGGTTTCAAACCCTGTTTTCAAACCAACTGTACATGCTGGGTTTGACCTGCTTTCTTTATACATTGCATAATTGCATAAGTGCATGTGAACTGAGTATTGGGTTTGACCCACATGTCGACAAAGGTTTTGAAGGCTTTGAAAAGGGTATTGTAACATGTGTAGCTATATTACATGTACATACCCTTATAGTCTGGGTATAATTAGCTGGAAGGACTCCACTCTTTGGTTCAACAGCAAACTCAGTCCCTTCCTCCACTTCCTCCACAGTTTCTTTACTCGCATCCTCTGGTTTATTTTCAGATATTCTTAGATGATATTTCATGGGAATATCAGATGTGTTGGTTAGTAAAATCTCCCGACTTGAAAGAAATCCTACAGTAATGTACACAGTGCCTGTAAAGTTAATATTGTGGTGTATCGTTATGCAATACCATAGGAGACTGTTCCAAAGTTGATGTGCCGTCTGTCAAACTGGAATGTCGGGCCAATCACTTCACCTCTGAAGGGGTAAGTGTATTAAGGATATTTAACAGCATATAAGGGCCAACTAAAGATAAGAAAATATCGATTAAAAACAAAGGGATACAGTAAAAGAATGCAACTTTGTACCACACTTTAACCTTTATAAAGCTTCACTTGTGTCACCTTATTTTGAGTGATAATGGAGTCGGTGATCCATCCACCTCCCACTGGAAATCTTCTGTGAATTCTCCCAGTATTGTTGACTGGAACGATATCTAATGAGTAGTAGTATAATTAGTTGAATTAATGTACAATTCAATTCCTGTAATAGCCCACATACATAGCACATATTTATTGCCTGCAGCAAGTCTCTCGAAAAATAATGTTGTATGGAATAGAGGGCATGTCTATTACACAGAACATTATTGCAACCCTATTCTTTCAATGCATAGTAAAATGTTGTTGCATGCATAAAATTTGCTTCGTGTACTATGTTGGCCTTGCATAAGAATGAAACCTGAATGGATTGGAGACCACCAGGCTGTAGGACTCCACTGGATGGTGAGAAGGTGAAGAAAGGTCCAAATGTAGATCGAGGCTGTATCAATTGATAGCTTGCATCTATATCTCCTTTGTTCTCCAGAATAACCTGTGAGGCAGTGGTGAACACACACCGAAGTGATTATCAATTTTCTAAGCTATGTATGTATTTTACAAAGCATTATACACCAAAGAGGACTTGAAAGATTTAAGTAATACATAGTGTATAATAATGTGTATACCTCATATGCATGAGCAGAGTTGATGAAGACATTCTGTATATCAAGAGTATCGAACGAGAAGCTAAGACGAGGTCCTATTCCCTGGCCAGTGATTCTTAGTGGCAGTCGAGACTCTCTGCCAGTCACGTCACAGTAGGCAACTCGAGAATAACTATTACAGTAGAACCATTGCATTACGTACTACTGTTAAACCTAGTCCACAATACAATGCTGGCACAAGCCTACTAAGCATAGGTGAATCATTCAGTTACATTGAGGTCATGACGTTTGAGCCAGCATCGTATTGTGAACTAGGCTTGTAACGGCTCTGACAGTTATTGATTAGTACCTATTAGATTCAGATGGAGTAAAAATGATTGATATTTCAGCTTGAGAGTTTGGCCAAATCTCCCCTTCCTAATATAAGGGACGTG
>JAODVQ020533671.1:0-23208 GCA_025400075.2 Phenganax stokvisi
GAACTTGAAATAGGAAGTGAGGAACTTGGAACAGGAAGTGAGGAACTTTTGCTGGGCTCTGGAATATTGCAAACTTCCTCAAGGGATTTGCAAATGAGTTTTTCAAATTTGCAAATAGAATAAGGTAATTTGCAATCAAATTAGGAACCCAAAAGAGGAACGCTTGATGTAGTTTGCCTGTAATAATGTTTTGCTTACCAGTCTGTGGCTAACATTCTGAGAGACTTACCGAACCATTCTTTCATGTGTGCTTAGTTATCTAGGGAAGATCAAGGTTTTCAATTGAGACTTGGTGTTGAAGTAAGTATAGTGGTCCTAATGATAATTTAATAGCTGTGAGATAAGTCTATAGTAATGGTTCTTACCAAGAGGTTTTGCCACTGTCATTCATGCGTTGGATAAATTTTGACGAAGATTTTTCGTGTCGGCAATTGCATCAAACATGATAATCGTTCATTATATCATCTTTTGTTTCAAGGACAAGAAAATATTGCAATTTTTATTTTTTTCAGATTGTAATTGCAACACCTGGTCGTTTGATTGATGTCTTAGGTATAGATAAAATGGCTTTTACCTGCAGCTACATTCAAGCATAGAAGAGTCTATGTACACACTTGATGTACACACTTGATTATTGTTTACCCAAATCTTTGTCTTCTAGAAAACCGTTATCTTGTGTTGTCACGTTGTTCGTACATTGTGATGGATGAGGTACGTGCTAAGAAGTCGATTACGTGCGTGTTCGTTCGCGTTCGTGCTTGTCAAAAACGCTTACAACAGGCAGGAAAAATAAAATCTATCTTAGAAGGAATCGTAAGAAGAATTGTTGAGAGTTCTGAATTTCGCGTTTATTTATTCGCGTATTTTTAAAAACTTTAAAACTGTAAACGATTTAGACTTTAACGCGTGTGCGTCAAAACGTGTTGCTGGAAAGCAGCATTTAACCCTGAGAATGATCTGCGTATAAGTTGATGTCTTGATGATCTATTGGTCCGTCGTGAGATCCAACCGTTGCGGATTTAAAACAATATACCATCCGAGAAAGATTGAAGATTTTTATACAAGCAATAATATGGCATGCACGAACAACTTTGATGTTCTTTTTTCAGGCTGATCGTATGATTGACATGGGTTTCGAGCCTGATGTACAAACCATACTAGAACATATTCCAGTGACTAACCTTAAACCTGACACAGACGATGCTGAAGATCCAGCCAAATTAATGGAGAGAGTTGCTTCGAAAGATCGTTACCGTCAGGTTGGTACCAACCATATTTTTATGTAATAATGATAATGCAACTGTAAATAATAGAACATTATCTGTTTTCCGCAGACCGTCATGTTTACAGCAACGATGCCTCCGTCTGTTGAGCGATTGGCAAGAAGTTATCTCAGGTGAGCGTTTGTGGCAGACTATAGGGTCTTTTATAGGCCCGGTTTACACTGTCACAGTTCCTGTGGTCAAAGTGGACATTTCGGATAGGTAAATCCTAAGTTTTCAAGGATTTGCTAAAAATATTTAAGGGAGCTAATACAGTGCTCATCACTGAACTACTTCACTCTGATACTTCTTACAAATTTTCAGAACGTAGAATTCCCCTGTGAAATTGATCACAGAAACTTTGATGGTGTAAACCGGCCTTAGACTCTCTTATCTGTTTGTAGTAACATTGTATTATGTAGTTATATTGTATATTTCTTGCTTTGGACATCAGTAGCTTGCATAAAAATTCTTAATTCACTTGTAGACTTTAATTTTCTTTTTCTGTTTTATTTCTTTCCACAGGCGACCTGCATTTGTGTATATTGGTTCGACAGGTATGTTCTGCCGTTTTCCACCATTTCAAAGAAGCTGTAAATTTACTAAGAAGAAATAAGAGAAAATTCAGTATCAAGCATACAACTAAACTGTAGAAAACTGTTGCATTTACTGCATCGGTAGTGTACTGTGCGTCATGTGATTTACCCGTGGGTTTTATGATTGTTCACAGGTAAACCAACAGAACGTGTTAAACAGATCGTGTACATGATGACAGAACAACAGAAGAGGTACTGGTCACTACTCGCGTTTTTTGGCTGTGTACTGGCTGAATTTACGTTTCTCGAAAGCTGAGTGTAATACAAGCTTAATTCCAGCGGCATTATGAAGCTCAGTATTGATGGTGTACTTATTAACAGAATACCCAAACTGATAATCTCTTACAATGTATAGGAAGAAACTTTTGGAGATTCTGGGCGGCGATATGCAGCCTCCTATCATGGTGTTTGTCAATCAGAAAAAGGTCAGAGATATTTATTTGCTAAGTGAGGTGCCAGATAGATGCCATATCTAAACCATCACATGTCGTTTAGAAACAAAAAAAAACTTTGCTTTTTTCTACAGGGAGCGGATGTGCTTGCGAAATCACTAGAAAAGATGGGGGTATTGCTTTTAAGATTGTTTTTACATATATATACAATTCAGGTTTAGTTGTACCCCTGGGAATTTAAAGTCAGCAGATTATCAAAACCGAATCCTAAGATTGACTACTCGATTACACGAGAACGACTTGTATAATGGGCATCATCACAATATAGTACTTTTGGGTCAACTAATATGATAATAAATACTCTTTCTCTAAGATAACTGAATTATAACTCTATGGTCTGTCTCTTCATAGTACAGAGCAGTTACTCTTCACGGCGGAAAAAATCAAGAATCAAGGTGGAGTGCCCATCGTTTTTTTCTTCTAAATTCTGTCTTGCACTAGGTGGAAGTTCTGTGCGGAAAACAAATCTAGCAATGTGATTGGTTCGCTTCATACTGCTAGCCAATCAGTTTGCTAGATTTATTTTCCGCACTGAAAATCTGCGCAGAGGAAAACGGGCTTAACATTTTGTAGACAAACTTTTCAAAACGAAATTTCCAGCCCATTTTAAATTCCTAAAGAGCCATATTTCTTTTTCAGAGAGTTCGCATTGGCAAGTTTAAAGAATGGCAGTAAAGATATATTAGTCGCCACAGACGTTGCTGGTCGTGGTATCGATGTTAGGTAACATATGTTTTGGTCAATTGTTAACATCACTTGTTGTAGTTGAGGTATCATTGCATCTTGTCGTGTTTCTTCAGGGATGTCTCGTTGGTTCTTAATTACGACATGGCCAAATCCATCGAAGGTTAGTCCGGACTAAATTATTTCGCAATGTGGCAATGCATTTTGTCCAAGTATGCGTACTTACACTGTACTCTTGCCACATGTCTCGCTATGCTGTTGAAACATAAATTTGATAAAAGTTGACTTGTGTAGTACAGCGTTGTACAGAGCGTTACTGAGTGACATGTCTACACTGTTGTAATTACTATCGTTGCTCTTAGACTACACCCATCGTATCGGGCGTACGGGTCGCGCGGGTAAAAGTGGTACAGCCGTATCTTTTCTTACTCAAGAAGATTCTGGTATTTTCTACGATCTTAAACAACTTCTCATTGATAGTCCAGTAAGTAGATGAGTGCAGTTGTTTTGAGGTGTTTTTAGGCGCCAAGGAAGTACTGGTTTTTCCTGATGCTGAAACTGCATCGTTTACCTCTTTAGGTAAGTTCCTGTCCGAAGGAGCTTGAAAATCACCCGGAAGCTCAAGTGAAACCTGGTCAGGTGGTTATAAAGAAGAGAAAGGATGAAACAATTTTCGTATGAAATCTAATGGATTGTTTTCAGTGTATTATAGCTACAGAACTGCTTCTGCTTCAATAAACAAATTTTAGTCAAACGACGCATGTTTGTTCAGATAGAACGTACATGTGGAAAAGTGGTCGAATGAAATGAAATTTTAGACGTTCAGTTCCTGTGACTGAGCACCAGTCTTGGGATTTCAATGGATTTCTTAATATGGTGTATATGAATATATGAATAATTCTGTTCAAAGGAGCATTCATCGTATACGAGTCTGGGTTTCATCTACAGTGCTCTCATGTCCATTGTCTGTGATTACTGCCCAAGTCATTTGTCTTTCCAGTGCCAACCGTCGGCGACTGTATAGAAAGTAGACATAATATTTAAGCTCATTTTCAACATATCTGCGAGCTCCATTGTTTGTGATTGCTGGCTGGTGAAATCTTTTGTCTATTAGTCCTAATTTGCTTATTCAATGACCATTTATGATAATTCCAGCAGGTATCGCCTACCTGGTATGGAAATCAAGCATCAGTGGCCTGCACTCCTCTCACATGCTTTATTTGAATGCAAAGCTAACAACAATTATGCAGGATATTAACGTCTGTTTGATAGAAAGTTCAAGAGATAAGAAAGTCATGATCAACGACGAAGCGAGTCTTGGATAGTTCTTCGTTTTGCGCTGCACATGTAAGTACAGCTTGTGTGTATCGTGTTATTTTATGAAAGTGACTTGTTAAACTGTGTGGAGCTCACGAGGCGTACCAAAGTTGGTTGAATTACTGTATGATAGTCAACATACATGTCCACAGCACTTTTCACTTTTCGCTGCTTGCGTTGTGGCATAACCGTCTTCTCTTTATGTTCTGACAAAAAAGTTACGTACCTTCGACTTCTATCAAAGCTAATTTCACCGTTGTGTTCAAAATGGCACTAATAATAGTGCCAACATTTTGGAGCCAGAAATGATTGTTATGAAACTAAATACTATCCAAAACACAAATGTGCGATATATATTTTAATCGTGTAATATTTTCTGTCATTCTTATAATTTAATAAATTATACATCGCGATTCAATTCCGTGAAGTTTTGGCAGTAGAGTTTGGTGAAGATGTTCGTCTATATCGATACAATCCGCTTAGGAAAGCTTTCTTTGTATCTTCAACAATATCTTGATAACGTAGAAAATCCTGTTCCTTTTCTTGTAAAGTTGTAGCTAGACTTTCTTTCAAGATGACATTTTCGTCTTCTTGCTTGGCAAGCCTATAAGAAAACAATATATTCAGTACCAACTTTTGAGCATCAAGTATCTAACATCTTATTGTGGCTGGTCGTGGAATCTTTGTGCTTAAACTTACTGAGCTTCAATTTCTTCAACATAATATGGTTCATACGATCTTTCTTCATTCGCAGCTATGCTTTCACGAAGTTTTCGTTTACTGTTTTTATTCTCTGCCAAACGCTGTGCTTGACCTCTAGCTAGTTTCTTCTCGAGTTCAACATTTTGTCTTTGCAAAGTTTTCACATTACTTGACAATCTGAATATTGACTCATGGGCTTCATGTTCTCTGAATTAAAAGAGAGTGAGACGATGTAATGATGATAAACAAGAGGCTTCACTGTGGATTATGTATGCTGATAACTTGTGTAAAGTCGGCGCACTATTAAGAGGACAGGAAAACAGGATTACCTGCGCTGAAAAACTGCAACAAGTTCAATTAGTTTATCACGCTCAACCTTCGTGGCTTCGTACAGTGTTTGGTATTCTTCAGCCTGCGAACTACTGTGTCGACCATTGCTGAAAGTAGATGTAACGTCCTGAGAGGCAGCTCCAGGAACGAACTTCTTTATCCTTCGTTCAGGAGTTTGAGCTGTAGTCTTACCTTGATAAGCCGCTTGTCTTCCGTGTCTTCCCGCTCCCTGTCCTTGGTGGAGTAGGTGGCAGGATACTGGCACTAGAACTCCTACCAGAAGACCGTACTAGACGTCGTCTGCGCGGTTGTGCGTCTGCCTGAGAATTGGAAACCACATGGGCGTAGTCTGTTACAGAAGGATTTTCAGCGAAATCAGTTGAAGGACTTAGTATCCTCAAGTTATCATGAAGTATCTCATCTGTGGTAGTAGCTTTATCTGCTGACCCTGCAATGTGGTGTGTCTTCTCAGCAAGATTGATCGCCAAAGAGTTAAGCTCACGTTCCAGCTGAGCGACTTTCTCTTCCCTTTCTTTGCAAAGTTGAGTCAATGTCGTCACAAGTTCAGTGTCTTGCTGTACCCTCTCCTGACGTGCTTGAGTGCGTTCAGCGATCTGAGAATCCTTCTTTTCCACTGTTTTTTGGAGTCTTTCTTGTTCTCTCTTTATTTTAAAAATGAACAGTTAGCTATAAATTGACAAATTTGTGGAAAAAAAGAATTCTAAACATAAATGAACTTTAAGTTCAAAACGAACTGTAAAATTGTAATGAATCGAACAAGTCTCAACATCGTTCACCAATTACCATTAACGCAGCAATCAGTTCATCGTCGTGCGATCCTTTCTCCACCAACATTTTAATTTGTTCTTTAATTCCTTTCAGTTCGCTTGTCAAAATTTTGTTGCGTGTTTTTGCCGCGTCGAATTTCGTTTGAAGTTTTTGATGTTCCTCGTTGAGCAGATGAAGTTCTCCACTTACTTTCTGGCAAGAAAATATCCTTAATAAGTGATGTGCGTGAAAGTACATAACTTGAGCAGTACGGATGTGGGCCGTTTCGAAACAAAATAGCAGCAAACATTGCTATAGTCCATGCATGGGAGAATTTGTATTACAAGAAGTTAAATATGTGAAGGACTTCAAGAGAATCTACCTCATAGTCTTCTTTCTTACTCCTCTCCATATTTCTCAAAGTTTGTTTATGTTTTTGGTCATGAAAAGAGGGCGTTGTTACTCGTTGAACAGTTTGATTTGGTAAACCATTCTTGGAGCGCATCGCATCATTCAACTGCGCTTTCAGTTCATTTACCTTTATAATATAAAATGCTCTTACGGTAGTTCCTACCAAATATCAACGTCAATCTATCAGAACCAGTTCTTAAAAAAAACAATCTAAACAAATTTTTATTGCTACGTAATCGTTCGTTCCTGGTTCAACTTTCCTAATACCCGCTTTTTTCTTAACGTCTTGCTTTGCTGTTATACTTGCTATGCTAGGTACCCAATATTGCTCTATCCTAAAGCTTATCCAGAAACTAACCCTATTTTGCAAAGTAGTTATTTGCTGTTGTCTTCCACGCCAGCCACTTGGTTCGTTGACCATAGCTGCAATGTTGACTTCTTCGCCACATTCTTTTGTTATGACCTTCAAATAGTACAAATACATTGCTGAAAAAATAGGGTGCACATGTTTTGTCAAATAGTCTTGTGCAAGCAAGGCTCTTCCTGTGACAAGGAAAATTGCATTGCAAGGCACAATTTACCTTTTGAGCAAGCCTTGCTTCTTTTTTCATTCTTTCACATTGGTTACGATAGTCAGCCATCTTTGCAAGTGCTTGTTTTAGTTTTTCTTCCAAAGCTTGGGAGCTGTCTTTCTTCTTAAATATAAGAAATAAAATTACAGTATCTTGTATTCAGTTCTACTATGATGTATATTCAACTGTTTCTTGAAATAATCACCTCATTAATGTTATTATTGTGGACATGTTCTTTCTGGTTTACTTGAGCTATCATGGAGGAATTCTAAAACAAAAATGAGTAATGTTCTCTTGTTTTTAGGGTACATAAGTGCAATTACTAAGATCATAGTAAACATACTTGATTTTCTACTTCAGTAAGCTTTTTGGAAAGTTGCTTTGTTTGTTTTTTCTCCTTTTCAATTTCTGATGCCAACTCTCTGTTCTTTTTAGACAATTCAATAATACGATTGGCAACAGTATCGGATGCAGGACCACTACCTAAGAAAACACCACTAGATTACTGTCAGTGTTAAAACATGTGCATAAAATGGAACAACCTTGACTAGTAGTGATCAGAATAGAACAACCATATGAATACTGGGGCAAAGGAAATTTCCTTAGCTTCAGTTTTCAATGGTTTCAAATAATAATTTCTAAAGTATAATCAATTATGCTTGAACAATTTTCTCACCAACAATTGCTTGTCTTTCTTGTTTGATTTGTTTTCTTAATATTCTCATCTCTTCATCACGTTCAGCTAACAATTTGTACAATCTACCATTCTCATCTTTCAGTTCCTGAAGCAATGTAATCATTTTTTTTTCTGACAAGTTGCATTATGCATTTTGTTAAACAAAATGATAGAGTGTTGCAGTTTTCAATATAATTCGACACTTCTAATGGCAACGAAGAATGCAATTTGCTGTCTCAAATACATAGTGTTCTACTTCATGAAAAATGCACTTTTAGATTTTGAACATGGTTCCGTAATACATGCACTACTCACCCTTATTTTATCATCAAACTCGGATGTTTGCTGCACTGGCAATTCTTCATGTAAATCACCATTTAACTGCAAAATATTAAATATGCCATGGTATCCCCTTGGTGTGCAAACTTGCATAATGTAAATGACTGCAAGTTAATTACAATGAATTCATACAAGCACTTGAAAGCAAGTTACAGGATTCTTAATTTGACAATTCATGGGTCAATGCTCCCCTCATTGAGGATAACAATGTCTTGATGTACTTAGGGAAAACTTGGCAACACTATGTCTTAGTCGATTATTATCGATAGTAATTAATTAATTGATGATATTACCAATATTTTTTATATTATCAAACAATTCAATCAATACCATCATTAATAAATGCATTGTATAGATTTTATATTCACATAATCATACAATTGATTTCGTCAGTGCTAATATTGACGCGAATATTGATACAGCTGGTTTTACCATGCTGTCTTTTTTATGGCATTGAATGATTGACACAGTGGCCGCAACAATACAAACGGGCATGATAGGAAAATGAGTAGGTAGCCAACCTGAAGTCCTAAATTATCCTCATCTTTTACTGATTCCAAGCCATGGTTCCCGCCATTCAAACATTCAGGTTTTAGTTCAGTTTTCGTGCGAGTAGAAGCTTGTTTGCGAAGCAATAATTTTTTTTTGTGTTGTTCTTGAAGCAGTTGAAACTGTTTTCGAAGTGACTCCGAACCATTAACATCGTTGCTCATAGCCAAAAAAAATTTAAAAGAATAAAAGAACAAAATAATTTTTCACCAAATGCGAACGTTGTCAACAAACTCCTCGGAACATGCTCGGTTCGTCGACATGGCAACGAGAAAAAACCGAAATTAGTTTTCGTCATGCTCGGGAAGTGGGAAGACATGGGAAAATTATTTTAGCCACATGCGTTGCTATTCTCGTATCGTTTCATAAGCGAATAAACTGCAAGATGTGGTTTGCCACAATAGTCTTGCTATTAAAGGGTAGTACGGATGCCATGTTTCGAATAAAACCTTCCATGAGCGCCACTGATTTTATTGTACTTTACAAATGTCCAGTTTGACCTATCATCTCTTGTGCACCAGAGTGACGTTTCCTGCAACTTCACCAGCAGTTCAAGGTATTTTAGTGATGTATTATAGTATGTTATTGTAGTATTTCATATGTATTATAGTATGTATTACAGCATTATATGTATTATGTATTTATTACTGTATTTTATACACAAATTGTATTTGATCTTGATCATGGTCACCAAAACTGTTTGAATTCTGAAACTGTCTCTTGGTAGAATCTTGCTCATGCAAAGATATAGTTAAAATTTAAACATCTGTATTGGTTAACATAAATCTCTACTTTTCTCCACGTGTTTTTTTCACCGTAGCCTTTTGGCCAAGTTATGGTTTTGACGACCCTATTTCAATTTGGAAGATAAGAAATCCGGAGAATTATTAGGCTTCTTTCCAGAGTGGGCTTGCTTCATTAATTAGAATTAATGTAACTGAGATCATAAAAAAGTAATACTATTCAACAACCTAGCAAATGCATCTGTTGGTTAAGCTTACTTTATAGGAAGCCAATGCACGTCTCAAGCTGTATTGTAGATATGTATAAAGTGCTCAGTTGCTGAACTTTTGGGAAAAGCAACACTAGAGTTGCAATGCACCAGAGTGCACTATTTGCAAAAATTGCATCACAGAGCTGGCTCCACCACAGTACACTTACTTCAAGTCTATCTTCATAAAGAAGCACCATATTTTAGATATACATGAAGTATATCACTAAACAATTGGGAGGAGAGACACTGATGCAGCAATGCACCATTTAGGCTGCTTGATAAATGTTGCTTATGTGTGGTTTTACACTGCACTCTGATTCTCCACATACAAGGTGTCATCACAATGGCTTAAATGTTTTGCAACCAGCGTGAATGTCATATGCGAAGTTCTCTTGCAAGTTTTTTAAATGGCTGTATTGTGTGTATCATACTAAGAGAACAACTAAGGAATTGTTGAGCTGTCTATGCTTCACATGCATGTGGTTTTATGCGTGGGCGAGCAGGCAAAAACGAAAGTGCACAAAGAATCAAGAGGAAGTTGAGTTTTTCCATCAAACCTCGCGTGCGTAGAATACCTGTATAGACGCGAATAGCCATGTGTTGAATTTGCGCACACTGTGCGTCTCTAAAGTGCTTTCAAACTTTCACTTAATGTCTCATGTGTTCGGTGCAACTTTTTGTACACACGTGATTGCGTTATTGTAATAGTAATGACCACTCGAAAAGAATTTGGCAAAGTTTGACTTTCTGTTTTCACTTTATGCAAGTTTGTGGTGATCAAAATAATAGTTTAAAGTTCATTTTAAGCACATTTTCGCTTTACGATACTTGTAAAGTAATTCAACAAAGACATGCTTGATCTTAGGGACTTGAAAAACTAGAAGTCCTTTTTATTATATAAAGAGTTGTGGTTTTTTTCTGCAATATGCTCATCGCAGGCACAAATCTTTGGATATGTGCATAGTAATATTTCATCAAGCATCAATTCGATGATTGCTTGAGCTTCTGTTAAAACTAATTAAGTAATGCCACTTTCTCGATATGCGAGGAACGGCACCATTTATATGCCTTGCTATACAAAATACGAAATACGTATTCTTCATCCTGACCGTATCATCCCGTTTATATATCCAATCCTACAAAGCAATCAGAACTGACAATGTTCTCTTTTAACGAAAAACATAGAAATGTTATAACCATATTGTATAGTATTATTAAGATGCATAGCTTTTATGTAACAGCAGGAGAGAACTTATAACCAGCCAATCATTGGATACATATGAAACAACTTTATTTTACTCATGATCAACTGCAATAAACTCAGTGTTCGTAAACAGAACTTTCTTCTCGCCTTAACTTGCGTTCGGTGGAAGTGTAACTTAACATTATTTCCCTGACAGCCTATACGTCGTAAAATATGTGTATAGTTTCGTTATATCTGCATTTCTTGTCCTTGCTTAACTTAAAGTTTGAGAGTATGAGTTAGTAAAAAATAGGTACGCAGAGCGTTCTGTATCTGCGCAGTTGTGCTTGCAACACTGTTTAAGATGTGTTAACTGATATGTTAACGTTACATTACGCACGTTGGCTCTCGATAGCATTATATCTGCGCAAGTGCAGATACAAAACGTATATGCCATATACTCCATGTAATGTTTTACTCACTTAGTGTCTTTACTTATAAATATATGATGTTTCCAGCGTACAACTCATCTCTGACCGGCATGGTTGTAATGCTGTAGCGTACAGGGTGCCTTGAAGAAACCGGAGCCTAATTTATGCAAGAATTTAAAATAAATTCGATCTATTGCAAATTAGGTTGATCGCTGTCAGCCCTTCGTCTCTGATGAGTTCAAAAACATCATTGCGAGGTTACGAATGACATTCAGTAGCTCATAGGAAAATGATTCTGGCGACAAAGTAGCTTTTGCTTGACCTTGTTTTTTCAAAACAGCGTCGCTACATTCCGAGTTAGAGCAGGCATGAGCATCACACTGATCTGAAATCCATGACGCCTGATCATGCTCTGTGGATCATGTGCTAAAAGACAAGAGGATATCCATGTAGTCACTCATGTTTCAGTTCTAATTGGGGACTCTCCTCCTGTGTAAAACTCATCTATAAATATGAATTCTTCGGAAATAACAGCTTCAAATATACGGCTTCGTTCGGGAACATCGTATAAGGAGAAATTGCGTGTTATTAACAACTCTAAACGACTATTTGACTATTATGCATGTTCAGAGAAATTGCAGTGTTACTTAACTTCATCTACAACCAATAAAATTGAAAGTTTATTTTGACATTTTATACCTGCTTTTGTTTTGTTTTTTACTAGTCATGGTCTATGTTTTGTATGTTTTGTATTCGCCCTATTATTCAACCGCATAATTTCATTAAAATTGAAGAGAACAAGCGAAAGGAAAATAGTTTTCCATGTATTTCGTTCAAAGAAGGATTATTGCTTTCTTATTTCTACTGAGGTTGTTTTTGGAAAAAATTGTCTAGGCGACTTTCTGTTTCTTTGTTTAGATCTATCTTTTATCTCCGCGATATTGTTTTAAATCTAAAAAACAGGAAGGCAAGTTGCCCTAAAACATTCCTCTGTAAACTTTGCACGTCAACGTTGTAATATTGCTTTGCAAAGACGTTAAAGGAAAAGAAGACAATATTGATTTTCAACGTCTTTAATTTACGCAATATTTTTTCTCTAAATCTTTCCTATCGGTTTTGTTCAAATAGTCGGGTAATATTAATAATTTTCGAATTTCTTATTTTCCCAGGTTCTAGAAGTTTCAATATGGAAAACTGTCTCCAGTTAAATGAGCTGTTTGATTGGTTACGAGATGTTCCAAACATGCGAAGACTTTTAAAACTGCAAGCATTCCTTCGGTGCGCATGCGTGGAGTTAAGTCGCGCAACAGGCCGGCGGCTTACGTTGATTTAATTCTTACAGATGTTGTAAGAGTAGCATGTAGACGGAACGTGAATTGGATTTGGTGCCTAAACACACAAGTAGAAAGGTAAGCGTTGTTACATGCACTATCACTATTGTAGTACATCCTTAGAACAGCGCGCAAGAGTTGCCAACAACGTTTACTATAACCTTATATTCACTATGGTCTCGGACCGCTATACAGTATGCTGGAATCTAAAGTACATCGCCAAATCTTTTATTTTGGTATTAGCTTGAATGTCGTGATTTCGTGAGTGAATAATTACGCATTTGACTGCATGGGGATCATTTGTTGACATTGCGTTCCATCATGTGGTATTTAGACTATGAAGCTTGATACCTTCACTGTAGTCATTTTCAAAGAGCGAAGTTTGATCGTTCTGGTTAAACGTAGATTTAAAGTGGTCCTCGGTATGCTATGTTTGGTGTCAGAAACTAGCTTAGTAATATCACGGAAAACCGCAACCTCGGGCTAAATTCTGTAACATAACTTTAACTCCGGTAGTCTAATCGTTTTAAGGCGTTTGATGTAAGAAGTGTTTGACTTTTAAATCGTGTTTATGGGAGACTAGCGCGGTCAAATGTTCTTTTCATTGGTCGTAATACCTTGGTTTGAGATTATTCTTTGTATAGACACACGGACTACACTGGTTGCGTACACTTGTCTTGCTGTACATGAAACATGCTTCGAATTCCTTGCATTATTTTCCCATACACTTGAACTGCGGTTTCTAGGCGTTAGGTTAATGCCTCAATTATCGTGTGATGAGCTATAGGATCTCGTTTCGTTGCCTGTTTTGTCGATGATCTAGTGTAAATGCAAGCACATTGAGCATCATGCTTCTTATGAGCTTTTCTTGTTCACTAATTGCATTCATAAATGATATAGGTCAATATATTGTACTCCACTCTAGACCTTTGCCGTACGATATAGCCCGCAGGGTACGTAGAACTGTGCTTTTTAATTTCTTTCGCTACCGTGATTCCTGTTTGACTTCATTTGACTTCAAATTTAGTTTTAGTCATTGAAAGGAAATTGTAAGTCGAGAAATTTATGAGATGAATGTGGTGTATTTGCAGCATTATTGAGATTGTTCTTTATACTCACTGAGTACTGTGAGAGCCAAGTTAAGTAGGACTATTGACCCTTTTAACTTGGAAATCAGTCAAACGTATTTTTACATAATCCATCCATTTATACAGAAATTCATATAATAAGTACATGACTTTGAAACAAAATTGTATGTTTTCATGATTGAAATTATCTCTACTAAACTTTAAGCCCAAATTTTAAGCCTCCCTGGCTTAGCTATAGCCTTTTGCAATTACATTTGTATACGAAAACCATGAAGAACGTCCGTCAGGCTATGTATAACTTAGTTATCAGAGTACTAAGCTTTTGTGGTTATAGGTAGTTCTCGCAGTATGTAGTTATTACAAGAGCATTCCCCGGGCAAGGTCATACATTGCTACCGCAGTGATTCGTTTACGTTGCATGGATTTTTCATTAACTTGCTTATAAAGACATTTTCACAATCTAAATCATGCACATCGGATCGTGTTCGTTTCTGCCATTGTTTCACTGCGCTAGCTCAACTTGCACTTTCGTTTAGGATGAATTAGTCGCTACGTTTCAAATGAAAGATAAACGTTTTATAACCTTTGTATTGTCCATGTTATTTGTATCATGCTGCTTGTCATACAAAATTAGTCAATTTGTGAAATTCTTCGTCATACATGTAGTTTACATTTTTCTTCTGTAAGCAGCGTATAAATTCGTGCACGGAGAACAGCTATAGCTAGCATTGATTTGAATATTCCTGTTCTGTTATATGCTTTTCGTAACTCAAATCATTCTTGCTTCTTTGTAATTGTGTAGTCACTCACGCTATCGAATGTTAGAAAGTTTACAGTGCAGCAGCCGGTATTAATTTATCGCTACATATATACATTAGACCGTCTTACTTATATGCATGATTCCTCATTACGAATTGTATCCATTAACATGCCACGATTTAGCGAGTTTTAGTTTTCTGTATCTCTTTTGGCGCTTGCTTTTATCGTATGTTCGCTCTGTGAGGTAAAGACATTGTCATGAGATGTTTAAATTTCTAATATGTACAACAAAATAATGCATTTCTATATAGTGACGATTAAAGTTATGTATTACCTTGGATGTATGTGCATCAGTATAAGTAATTAATATCCAGTTTTCGTACTATATAAGAGACAATACTAGTACAGTACATTCGTGGTCAAACCGTGTTCAAATATGCAAAATCTAACCATTATGTGAGCATACATGAAGTTTTGGTTTACATTGTCTATTTTCACATACTTGCTGCATGTTTCGCTCACGTTTCGCTTGCGTAAATAGATTCTAAATACGGAAACCTGTTCTAGATACTTTGTGTACTAAATTTAACATAATTTTCTTTCGATGAAAAAATGGACAATTGGGTACCCATATTTTCATTTCCGTTTCACGCTAAGTTGCAGGATAGAACGGTGGTTTGTCGTATTCATCCTTATTTTTGTACTGAAAAACTTCTCAGCACTTCGCTTTGCTTTATGTCAAGGACATGATGGAAAATTTTGATTGTTTCAAGTTTGAAGGAATCCTTGCAACAGTGGTCTTTTTGTGATATGTCTCTTGCTTTTAATGGTTGCCATGTTACTGCATCGTATTTGTTTTTCGTTCTCTTGCTGTGCCCTGCTACTGTTTTTATTGTATTCCAGCATTTTTACTTCACAATTGCTTTATGCTGCTTATCCAAACCATGAAACTATGCCTCCATGCTGTTGCGTATGGGTATATACTGACCATCTAGACTACGTGCATTTTAAGTAGGGTTGAAATGAATCGATATCTAGGAATATTGACTCCAAGCGTTTCTCCAGATTATGTTACGATGAAAATGCAGTATGTAGCGTATTTTTTCTCCATTAAAATTTTGATGAAACAGATCAAGGAATAAGTGTATACCATATTTAAATACCCTTGAGTGAGTTTCAGTAAACATTTACTTAGAGCCTTCTGCAGTAATGTTCACTAATTTAGCAAAGTATAATTGCATTCCAGTCCAGAACACATTCTGCATCAACTTAAAATTAGCTGCCATAAAACTGCGTGGCTTTTTAAATTTAAACGTATTCAATTGCCCTTCGTTGTGTGCCAATGCCAGCCTCCTCCCTCCCCCACAGACTCTCATGCATCGACATGCATGTCGTATTAGCGGGCGATTGTTCAAAAATGGATTACCGCTAAGCCATGCAGGGTTAAAAATTTTACCACTTCTTTTAGTTCCTTTACTGCATTATCTCTATTTGTTTCATACCTTTGCAAATTAAAACTTCTATCGATCCAATCAAGACTTGTACGAAAATATATCCAGTTTATGAAAACAAGCAGTTAAAAAGTTAACCTTGCTTCTTATTTCATAACCACACTCAACCCAGGATTAAACCAGCTTTTGAACAACCAACCCCAGGAGGGCGATTACGTGGATACGACGTTCCATGTGCAGTCATTAGTGCTCATTTACGACCCTGATCATTTGTAGCAGTTAGTCTTTTCCACAGCATCAATTTGCCTCCTCTGCTTTGAAAGCCCTCGCTATTTATGCTTGAAAACAAAACCGTGCAATCTCGCATAATCAGTATTCGGTCTCTTTGATATTTCTGCTGGCAACGTAAAATAGAAAAAATGCAGCTCCTCCAAAACAGGTTTCTAAGTTCTCACGAAAGTAGGTTTTGTAGTAAAGTTTACGTGCTACGTGTCATTCATTTACTGTTGACTGTATTTTCAGCAACTCTTTTTTTTCAAAAAAAGTTAGTGACGAGTGATAATGCAACACTAAATCGATATCAATGTTTTTATTATCTTAAACCGATTTGCTTGTTGAAGCGTTGTTATATATTGTACATATTTTCTCTAACATGCAGTTTATGTAAAAGTGAGTTTGAAAATGACATTCACCCATGACGTCATGGTATCCCAAGATGCTGTTCCATGAATCTTTGTTTGTAGAATACTTTTGAAATTTAGAAGAGTAATTGGATAAAACAGAGCGCGGTCACATGACGCAGTATACAAAGTGTTTTGACTGTCTTTAGGTTGCATGGAACGGTCTGCATGCATGCGGGCAACATTTTTTCCATGGTCATTCATTTATGTTGATCGTGTACGAAAACCTGACCAGGGGCCGGTTGTTCGAAGCGCGTTTAGCTTAAGCGGTGGATAAGTTCAAATTAGAAGTAATATGTATGTATTCCTTGAACAACGCAATTGAAAGTGTTTTAACTGAATACTATTATTATGTATTTACCTGCAGTTTAATTACATTAGATATTTTATTTGAAAGATTTAGAAATGTGGGATTGTTTTTGAATTCTGACTTATCGGACTTTTAAGCTAAACGTGCGTAATATTGCGTGCTAGAGCAGAGGAGCGTATTGCTCTGAAGCAGTAACAAGATCTGTCACTACGATTTCCAGATTTTAATATTCTTATACAAGTTATATTCTCTTCTCTTATAAATTATATGGATGTAATAACCTTATTAACTAAATACTATGTATAATCAATAGAACTAGACAGATAGAATTTTTAACTTTTGCAGATGTAAAGCTACACTGTAGAGAGACTGCAAATTAAATCATTATTATTATTATTATTATTATTATTAAACGGCGTACGAACAACTGGCCCCAGTTCTGCAACCGTTGATTACCATACAAGATTCTCAAATCACTTTCTCAGCTGTACTGCAGCCCCCATACAAACTTTGTGTTTTCTTGAAATTAGCAACCGATCATGCAACTTTTAAAAAGTTAGTTTATACTACAGTGCATCACTATCAAGTACACTTGTTTTGGAAAAAAACTTTTCAAACTTGCATAGTACTTACATATAAGACAATGTATCTGACCTAGACATCATTCTAGGGTCGCCTCTTACGGTTTATAAACAACTCTCGTGATTGGTTGGTAATATGAAAATAAGAATATAGTGCGCTATAAATTTCGTCTTTTTAGTGATCTCTCTTGTTTAGAAGTCCCAAAACATGATCAGTGTTCTTTGGTATGTAACTTTTTTGTCATATCAGTTTCGCTGACCTTCCATGTTTTCTATTTGAATTTTGGCTCTTTTCTTAACTAGAGCTTCTAATCGGAACAAGTTTCAGTTTGATAAATTTTGTGCGAAAAGTTTCGTCTGTTTGTGTAACTATACTGTACGAATTGTTGTCAACTTTAGTTTGCTCGTGCAGTACTTGTAAAGTTTTTCTATTACTTGCCTATATATTCCAATCTTTGTCGCATGAATTCTATGATATGTTTGTGTTTTGCAGTTATTGTACACGTTTTTGGAATGTAGATCTTGTATATTGGATTTCTAATGCGCACTGTCCCTAGCGTAATCGTGTCAGCTATGTATAGTTAGGCTGTGTTCTATTAATCTTGGGTTTGCATGCATTGTGTTGTCGTGACTTAAAACATCCTGAAAAACCATGAAAACTCAGATGCTAGCTGTCGAGTAGTTGTCTTTTTACCCTGAGAGACAGGTTCCAGGAGTCATTGCACTTTGCAACTGATGCCTGAGCTCTAAGCTAATCGTGCATTGAACAACTTCAAGGACGCAAATTTTCTATGCAGTGCCTGGTGTCGTATGTGACGTGTCTAATGTAACATTTTTTGCTGTTTTTTTGCACTGTTTTACAGGGTTGCAGCGACCTTTCAAATCTTGCTATCCCAAATAATCTTAGAAAATCGTAGTTGTCGGGCAGTAAGTTGTAGTAGCAATTCATTCTGTGCAACCTATATGCTAAATTACCAATGGTCAAGAATCGTGGCGAGATAAGTTTCTAAATTTTGCGCCGTGCCCAACTCCTTAGAAATATAGGCATACGTTGTGGTTTTCCCGAATTATTCATTCATATATACTCCATTACATTCTACGGTACTCAAAACAGAGATTGATGTATATTTTGTCAATTCTCATAGGAAATAACTGTAAAACTGAAGGATGTTCTCTCCAACCAAGCTAATTTTTCATCTCCGATATCGCCACCCGTAATATTTGCATACATCAAACGTCTCGACAGAATTTCTGATTTGTTGTGTTTCACTTGTGTATCGCTTAATCCAGCCAGATTCGACTGTTTATTCATAGTTTTTATTAGCGTTCGGCGGGAAATTGTACGTTGCCTAGTATTTTAGAAAACTGTATTGCAAGATAGTGGCTGCCGAGTGTAGCTTGTGGTAGTAACAAGGTGTGCAATTGCAAGCGGGCCATTTTTGCACAAAGTTTGTGTATGCTTTGTTTATATTTGTGGCATCTGGAATTGCGGTGAGCGTAAACCGGGAAAAAGGTCAACTCGGCCTTGAAAATGAGCTTGTGAGCGCGCGTTGAGGTTCTCTTTGGTTTAGTCATTGTGTATAGGGAGATAGAGTGTTGCACGTGTATATCGGTTGCTGCGTCTATACTTGACATATTATATCTCACGCTGGCCCACATTTCTGCTGCATTGCTTACATTCTTGTCGCTTGCTCTCAAGGGGTCGTCAAGTCTTCGTATCGCGCTTGAATCGGAAATTAGCTAGCTGACTGGCCGAGATACAGAAACGACTGTGTACTGTATTACTATAACGTGTGGGTGTACAACTCGCTTGTCTAGGTAATACAGTTAAAGGTTACCCTAGCTCTATGTTTTACTTCAAGTAATGCAAGCTAACATATCTTGTTATGTTTTAGGATCGTTGTACGTACGCCATGGTGTAATCGTTTTAAACAGCGCTCGTTCCATTCGAATTCATGCTCCTCAAAAGTGAGTGAGTAGCTGACAATGAACGAATGTCAGAATTCATCGCTCACGGACGAGCTGACACATACAAATGGTATGGTGAGCAGAAGCGAGTCTGATGAACTGAGTAGTGACTGCAGCAGCGAACGAGACAGCAGGCTGCCCGGCAATGTCGAACTTATTGGAGGAGACATAACCTCCGAACAGAACATAAAAAACGATGCTAGTCGTCAAGTGAACGAAAAAAAGCCGGATGCTGAAAGCGAGAAAAAGGTAGCGTTTTTCTCAGTCCATTTTTTTTCCAAAAGTAAGGCCTTGAGTCTTTTTGTTATGGAAATTTTAATGCTTGACTTGTTTGAGCTTGATATTAAGTTAGCATATCACATTAAAGTTTGTTTGACAAGAGCCAGATTCGTGAATATTTGCCGCTCAATTTCCTCGTAAGTGCAGTTTTCCGGACGTCTACGTGAAGAAATCGCATGTTTCCGTGATAATTAAGACTCGCTATACATGTACATTGTCGCACTTGACTGTTTCTTTAATCATGCGATTTCTTGCTAGCTCTACTTTGTACATAGATAATGAACGTCTGCTAAATACGTTTGTTACAATTGTGATTTGATCTTTTTGCTGCTTGCGACTTCACACCCCCACATTATGCGAGTATTAGCCGAGAGTTTTTCTGTCTTCGAACTTTTGTTTTGGTTTTGCTTTTTCAATATCTTGATGCGAATGATTGGCTTGAGGTATTGAATATTCAATAAGTATAAATAGCTCAAGTTGTTGCAAGCAGTGTTACTTCGATTTCATATGAGTTTCACCTGTACATGATAATTCTAGCCTTGTAATAGGGTCAATTCTCTGTTTTGATGATGTTCGACCGGAAGAGCTCTTTCCTGCCGGTGAAATGTTGCTCTACAAGACTGACTGCTTTATCGGCTGTCTTTCATTAAATCTACCATTCACGATTCTTTTTCTTCTCACAGTATGGCCTCCGAATTACATGAATTTTTAACAATCTGTTGTAATACTCTGTTCCACCGCTGTTATCTTGACGACGTTTGATTACATTCCACATACCACTCTTAATTTTTTTTTGTCTTTCAACACTCGTTCATGAGATCTCTTCCCGTAAGTCAATGACTGCAACATGTATAGTACGAACATATGTACTTCTTTAAATTGCAATGTTAAGACAGGAAACTTAATGTTATTTTAACTATTTGTACATGCATATATCAGTTTTATTACTTTTGTAGTCTCCGACTGTAGTCTCTTTCGCTTGTGTCATTCGTAGTCTCTTTCGCTTGTGAATGATAGGATATGTCATATAATATATACCGGTGTGTAGCCACAGTGCAGCTTTATGCTCCGTGAAATTTAAAATGTGGGAATAGTCGATGTTGATGTCAAGAAGAAGGAATGCACGTATTTTCTAGGCCTGAATAAGAGCTACTAAATAAAATTCAACTGCAGCCCAGGCCCAATAAACTCGAATCTTTTCAAGTGTATTCGAAAATTGGATTGACTTTGTTAGTATGCTGTTGTAATATGAACGAAATTTATAGATTTCTATGACCTAGCTAGCCTCGCGGTCGGTTGATCTCCTGCTTCGTTTTAAAATAGTATGGAAAACCTTAAACAGTTATAAATGTGTAATATATATCAGAGTAAAAAGTTAAGTGCAGTTAAATGATGTAGCTTAGAATATAAAAATAAGTATTTTGGAAGAGCGCCTTAAAGATTCGTTGACCATTGTTTTTGTACGCTCTGCCTCCAAGCCTGGTTGTCTGCAAATATCCTCTCTACTCTACGAATCATAACGCTGCTTTATCCATATTTACTTTAATATTCCTTTTTGTAGTCTCCTAGTTGATTATGTGTTGCGACATCTTGAAAACCGAAACATGTTCTTGCAATGCATGATTATTTGACCAGGGTTTAAGCCCAAAGTTTCTATGGTAGTCGAACCCAAGCGAACGGCAACGCCCTTATCATTCATGGGCCTACGGTATTACAATTGAGACTATAAAACTTGAGACAAGAAATACACACACTAAAGTAATATCAGTATCGCTGTTGTCTTGTTTTATCTTCTGTGTGTGTATAGTTACACCTTTGTACGACATTATATACTTATCATACTTTGTTTAATGAAAGCTGTCCGTTAATTGCATGGCCGTTCTTTTCTATGCCTGAGGTAAAATTGTTCGAATGTTATTGTCACTAGAAGCTTTCGCACTATATAGCGAAAGCTCTAATTCCAAATCCTTTTCTCGTTGTTGTGCGAGTGTTCATATGACATACGTGGTTAACTGGTCGGAATGATTGTCAATCTTTGATAGTATTATATTGTAAGATTTATTAGACTGCTTAACCCACAAGTCTACTGTAAATGTACATTCTCACGCCCATACGTCTACTTCTGCCTCCACAGCCATTTTAGAATTGTGTGATTGCTTGTTTTTCTATAGCATGGCCTACGCTTGTTTAGGTTTACCAGTGGTGTTACCAGGGTATGAACTTTGGGAAGAGGGACACTATTGGATAATATGGGTATCGTTATTCACTCTTCATATCCCATCCCAATTTCTGCCCGAATATCAGCTTTTTCTGAATGCAGTTCGTTTTCATATTGGAAAGGGGAAGGACAGAGTCTCTCCTCTTTGCCACTACAGTTTACTATCTAATAGCACTGCATTATTATTTTCTGTCATACTGATGTTAGACTAACAAGAACATATTTTGTGGACAAGAATGAAGACGTATAGCCAACTTTAGATGTGTGGACTAAACATAACACTACAAAAGCAGCTGTTAATCTATTTTGTGAAACTATTTTACTCGTGTGAAATCCACTATGACTAAAATACGCTACATATTGTCTTGCAAATCAATGTTTGCGATGAATACTTAAGGATCATCAAAATACGTTGTCTCCAGCTGACTGGTCCTCACGCGTCGAACGATTGTATGAGAGTGCATGCACGTGCCCAGGCTTGTAAACAACCTAAGTACCAGGTGATAATAGTACACCAAGAGGCGAGAAAGCTCAAGAATTGGAATTCACGTGACTTTGGGCCTAGTCTCTTCTTCTATGCGGAAATTTTCGTGCGAAAAATAAATCTATCATCGTGATTGGTTCGCTTTATATTGCTAGCCAATCAGTAATTTCGTAGCCTGCACTCAGTCCTAGGCTTGCAGAAAATAGAAAGCAGTACGAACTGATAAATGAAAGTAAAAATCAAATAAAATGTATCATTTAGGTTTGTTTTCATAGTACAGTTTACAACGTTCTCTTCGACTATTCCTGCTTTCAGTAATTGTTGTTAAAATTATCAGAATGTTTCCTCAAATATGTTAAATCAATATATTTTTGCCTTGGTTGCGTTTAGAATGATTGAATTTTCAAAAGGCTTGCCTCTTTCATGTTTCAAACTATATGTTGTAGATTTTATATATGGTTAATTCAGTCATAGACTAACTAATGGATTAACTTATTCTTATTTTTCAGAAACATGGCCAGTCTCCATCATCTCACAAGAAGCAGAAGGCGACTTTTCAAAATCAAAATAAGGTGTGTTAAGCTAAATATGAAATTGGCTTTGGAAATCATGACGAAATCATGTTTTTGTACTAAAAAACCGAAATCAATTAGTTGGGTTTTTTTGCTATAGCCATCAGTAAAAGAACATTATACGTGGCATACATACCTCAAATTATAAATTATATATTAAATTATATAATAAATTATATAAAGTTATTTATTACATATAATTATATATATAATTATATAAA
>JAODVQ020533773.1:0-23196 GCA_025400075.2 Phenganax stokvisi
GCCAAAAAATAAGTAACAGAAACTTCTGTTACTTGTTTTGAAGTTACTTACTTAAGTGCAGTTCATGATAAAAAAATAAGGGAAAAGTATTTTTGAAACCGCATACAGCCTGGTGGATTTTACTGAGACAGCCTCTTAAACATTTAAAAGAACTTGATTGATTGAAAGCTGTACAATAACCTATGGATACAGGCAGTTTCATACACACCAATGATACAATGGATATGATGATATACACTGGTTCTCTGAATTTGATGCATAAAAATAAATATGAACAGTCAAGAATCTGAAAAAGCCATTTCCATTAATTTTAGGCCTCTAAATCGCAAAATTTTCTCCCCCAGTGCTAACCACGGTGGTGCCTCGCGACGTCACTACACAATGACCATTCAATTTTAGCTAGTTAAGTCACCGTGTATATTACATTCTAAAGGCTGTTTTCTATTTATACAATCTTGACAGACACAAACACCAACGTCACTCATTCAAAGTTTTACGGTTTCTAAAAAATGCAGGCATGCCAAAAATGCATAATGAGAATCAGATAGAGAAGTCTTTCTTGATATACCATTCTATACTTTGAATAAATATACAAATTATTTCACAACTAACCAGAAAATAGCTATAAAAACTATACAACTATAAACACAGATAATTCCACAAACAACTGTAAAAGCTTTGTTGCAAAAGTACAGCGAGAAACAGTTCAATTTTGCAATTATATAGGAAAGTTTGAGGTATTTTTGTTGTGTAGCTATGCAAGATAAGGTATAACAATGATACATCTTTTTAAAATTTGCAGGCAGTTGCTCATTGGCTCATTGGCTCATTTTTCATTCTTTGTGGCCGCACGTGACGAACGAGAACGTCACTTGACATTTAAAGTTTGTGGCTCTCTGAGGATAGGTAATGGCAAGATATAATCTATTTTTATCAATCATTCGCACCCATCCTCAAATTATCATCCATTTGTGACATCAGATTGTTTACACTGGTGTAATTATAGCATTACTCCTTTTGTTATTAGCAAACGACAACTTGTCTCACTCTCCAATTACAACACTGGAGAAAAACAAAATTTAGCCACAAGAAATTAGCAATCTTTATGCTTCCCATACATCGAGTTTTCATGAGATTTGCTGCTCAAAATGCATCAAACATTTCGCAAATACAAAAATGCAAGCTGCTAATTTGCATATGGCACCCCCTAGTCCAATGTGTATCAAAAGAGCAAAATGTTTGGCTTCAGCAAAGCCTCTTGCAGTTTATTCACCAAAAGAATGGATGTGGAGGGTTTGCTGTTCATGGCGCAGACCTTGAAATAACAGTCAAGAACTGATTGACAAGAAATTGTTTATAACTGCCTGAAAAGCAAAGTTTGCCTATATTTATGATCAGCATGATATAAAGTTGGCCACTACCTCCTGAACATGTGTTTTTATCATTTGTTCAGCAATTGCTCTTACTAGTAATGTACGAAAAACCATTTGGATTTTCATTTTAACGGCTCATAGTCATGACACCATTCTCGGAAGCTGTCCAATAACAATTTCAAGCTTTTGTACAGTTAATGGAGGCATTCTTGATTTTCACACTCTTATTGTTCCATGGTTTTGTGGCAGATTGTAGTTTTGACTATAGTATTGAATAACAAATAAATAGCCTATTTTTGTCCAAACTTTGTGTTCATCTTTTTTAAAGATGTGGACACTAAGATTTGCAGTTGCTAAACAATAGCCTCAACTTTTGCTACTAATTTTAATTTAACAACTCTTGAAAAAACAAATTACATGCCAATGTATCCCTATCGCTTTAAAAAACTTAAACATGCATGCAATAAACTTACCAAGTTATGGTACACTCCGACACTCTCCCTTTTATCAGGTTCACGCTGTGCCACAACACCCAGACCAGCAGGCTCAGGACCTACATAGTTTCAGAGAAAACGATGTCATTGCAACAGGAGCAAATCGATAGTTACAGGGAGCAGCCAAAATACAGTTCTGCTCAGAAATAACCTAACAAAAAACACCCTAAGATTCCATGCAAAGTGCCTTCTTACATGCTTCCAAACACATTTCGAACGCCTTCCTGCATTGTTCCCACATCTGTTCCGGGTAGTTCCAGCTAGAAAGCATTCCTAAAGCATTTCATCAAGTAGAATGCATTCTTAGGAGACTGCTCTCTGACATCAAAATTTTAGCTGTGCTATTGTTAGCCACTACCTAAGTGTCATATTAGGGCAACGCAATTTATCGTATCACCCACTATTCTGCTAATTGCTCAATGAATTGTTTTAAGCCATGACTCATCTGTTGACGAAACAATATCACATCATACTTATGGTAATAGCATAATTCACAAAAAACCAGACTTTTGTCTGGACTTGGTAGTTAGCTGTTGGTTTTTTGAGTGATTTTTTCATTTTTCTGAGGTTTTTGTTGCTATCATGATAATAAGCCATGTCTGGTGGCAAACACATTGTCATGTTGCTTTGCAAGTACGTATTTCAAGCTTCTAATGCATTCAGTGGAGCAATATTTTGTTCAGTGGATACTTGTGGATTGTTGTTTATGTCGTTCATTTTACAGTATGAATGGCAATCAGTTGTAATAACATAAATGTGCAAAGGTTTCATGACGTTGTTGTAATGGTTTATCTTATATTTCAATACATCAAAAAATGCTACAATGCCTTTCATCAAGGATGCATTCCAAGAAAAATGGATTTGGAGATGATTTTGGAATGTGTTCTAGATGTATTTTGAAAGCAAATGGGATGCAAACACAATGTTAGGGTACTTCTGAGCAGTACTGTAGAATGCAGTTTTACCACATAAGAATAGTAAAGTGTTTTACTACAAATGTACGTTTACACAGAAATGGATTTACATAGCCAAAACACTTAGTTAAGTCATTCAAAACAAGTCTAGCACATGAACCTGTAAAGACATAATAAATGGCACATACAGCAGCGAAATGGTTGAATAACATCTAGTGACTATGCAAAAACATTACAGTCCTAACATGGCCTAGGTCAAGGTAATCCAGTAGTTTTGAGTTTTGCAATCTTCCAGCACATAACATGGGAAACCAATTTTGTTATTAAAAATCCAAGCTTGTAGAAGTCTTGCAGCACTGTAATAATATCCTGGGAAGAAAATTACTTCCTCCAACATTAATCAAAACACTTACAAGAAAAAAGCGATGTTACAGCAAATATGAACAAGACTAATACAGAAGAAGGAATTATCAATAAATGACATAAAAGTAAGGAGACTAGATGTTTTCCACCAAAGTCATAGTTTATTCTGTGGTCCTACTTGCAAACAAACGTGTGGCTTGCAAACAGGTTCTTTTACCGGAAATGCATTTGGAAACTTCATAATAAGGCAATATTCCAAACAAGGGCTACAAACTATTTCTTACTACTCATATTCCAAATCTACTGGCCAGCTTCATATAAGGGACAGCAAAATCTATAATTTATCATGAGCATACTAGGTTTCTGTACCGAATTGGGTTGCTGTTACACTGCAATCCAACACTGGGCTTTGATACAGAATCAAATACAGCTGGAAAGATAACTTGCATACAACATTAGAGAATCCAAAATAAACAATCCTCCATGTATTTCATCTGATTGATAAACTAAATTTCATTATTAATACATCCTACAACTGCCAAAATGTCACATGACAGGCATTGCACATCCACTTTGTGTTGTGTTTAGAAATTAGAACATATTTAGCTTAAAATTCTGGCAATCCCAAAACAAAAGCTGCAAAAATATCTTCACTGGTAATGAGTAACACCAACTACTCGTGATTGCAAAATTATGAATAACATTTCATCACACTTTAATGAATACTAACTACTTCTGCTACCAAGGTGTTGAACATGGATGATGCCACCTTGAATAACAATTAGGGTAATACCTTGAATATTAATGAGTCTGTTGCCATGAATATTATTAACAAGGACACCGCTGATTACTAATGAGGCTGCCACCCGAAACACTAATAAGCAATTCCCATGAATAATAAAGCCCTTGAGCATTCCTTAGGTTTCTTGAATATTCAAGTTATAATTCCACTTAACTTATTTATCATTGATGTGGTAACTTGTGAAGAACATTTTGGAACAAGTTGCTAATTATTTTGGTTTTACATTTTTTTTCTCTGGTGATTTTGAAACAAAGGTCTGGGGTAATCACTTAGCAGTTATAGATATACAATGCGTACTCCTATCTCTCCTCAGTAAAAATTTGTTGACACAAAATGGCTGATTTATAAGGGCACTTTCACCCATCCAACTCCTGATTTAAAAATTTGTTCCAAGGAGTTGAGCTGTTTCTTTTTCACAACGTTTGTGCAAAATAAGCTTAATTGAGTTTTAAAAAAAGTAAATTTTCGAATATGAAGAAACTCGTGGGCCAACTGTAGTATTATTCAGGAAATTTCATAGACCTGTACAGAAAGTTTTATGTTAATGGTTTTTACAAACACAAAGCAAGTTTTGGTGAAAAGTAAAAATTTGAAAAAACAAAAGGTAATGTTGGAAAGTTCAGACATTCTGCTGTTATATTCATCTTCATTTTTAAATACTTTGCAGAAAAGTACTGCCTTATATAAGTCAAAGCTTTTAAAACAATACTCCCAGCCAATTTAAAAAGCTTTATGTGCATGATTCTTCAAAAACACTATTACAAAACTGTATTTCAGCCATCAGTTGCTTGCCAAAACATGTGCATAAAAAGACTAGTTAAAGAATAAATATGGCTACTTGACCAGAAAAAAATTGGACAGGCAACCACGAAATGTTACGAATATCAGCAGAATAGTACATAAACCAAACTAAGAATATTTTTGATACTCAGCATGGAATTATATTTATGCAAGCTATTCAACAGTTTGCAATGCTGACGTTTGTCGACTTCCTTTTATGTAGTTCACTGGTTTTTATTTATCTGTAAAAGCCTAGTAGCTCTAAGCCACCAGACTTACTATGTAAGCAAGACAGAAAGACTAAGAAAAACCTCACAAATAATTTAGTATTTCTCGAATATGGATTCCTACTTTAATGTCGATGCAGGTATCATTATCAAGGAATGATTGAGGTCCAGGCAAGTGTTAAAAGCCACGCCCTCAGCCTGGCTGATAACAATTGCTGAGACCTGATAATGATGCATATCACAAAACTAAGGATCCAAGGATAGTGCAAAGTTTCAAAAGGTAAATGTTGTTCAACAATCATATGGATGTATAAATGAAAGCTTCATAAGATTGATTAACAGCTGGACAATGGCTTAGAATATTGAAGTTTCAAAAACTGGCGAACTAAAAGTTATATTCAAAAGTGTTTTGGCAGTATTGAAGCTACGGAAATACGCTACTACTGCTAAGACATGATTGCTTGAAATCTCTATTTCGCCAATTAGTAATTATAAGAAGGCTTTATTTGTGGTATAATAATGACATCATAAATTTACATTCACATAGTATCATAGACTCATGCATGTGTTTGGTTGAGTTCATGATTCATCAGTGTTCTCCATGTTCGCTGAACTGAAGAATGCGTTATCTATTTGGGGTTTTTTATGTCAGATACAGTGCAGAATGACAGAAGTACTTAGGGTTGTACAACGTCCAGTTGAATGTCACTGCTGTTAATTAGTATAACTTCTTGTGGACTTTTAGGTTTAACCTGCATGTTCTTGTTACACTTTACTCTGCCTGGACTTTGCTCTTTACGTTTGAAGTTGATCGTAGTTATTTGATAGTTTTTCTGGAACTTTGTATGATGTCAGTGACTGACACTTTACAATTCATGGGTGTGATCTAGGGCCACACAGTGTGTAGCACTGTACGTTTTGACATTATGTATCTCTGTTCTTGCTAGTAGTTGGGAAAATTTCAAATTTCATGATGATAATTTGAGGATGCAATATGATAGTTTAATCCTTGAATTTGTGTCATTTATCTGCAATAAATAAGCACTCAGTCAGTTTACTTAAGATTACAGCAATACAGTACAATGTACAGTGGCTGTAAATTCTTTTTAAATATGATCACAAACTTACTTAAGCAATGTATATGTTCCTATACCTTTTTGCTTTCGTTTTTATATGCAGCTTTCTTTTATAGTGTTGGATGAAACAATCTTTACTACATATGACGTATGATCATGATTGATATCACTGAAATAATAAAGATACATAAGAATACATACATTGAAAATCACAAAATGAAGTATAAAAAACATACCTCTTTAAAGCCTTGAAGTCACCACAGGGGAATCATCTTCTGTCCCTATTAAGTGTAGGGACATGGGCCCTCCAACGAGAGCAGGGAAAAATTTTCTAACCAGTCATCCGGTATCATGGACATTTTATCTCTGGTTTAAAGAACAACTTTTTTAGCTGCTGACTCATGCAACACAGTGATCTGTAATTTTATTGTCTCATATATTGAGTATCTGTTTTATTCGCTAATAGCCAAATTATCAAATAAGTGACACGAAAATAGGCTTATGGTCGTAAAAGTACAATTCTAAAACACCACTACTTTGTACTCCTTCAGGAATAATAGTGTAGATATGATCAATTTGTGTTTTATAATAACTTGTCGCTTGTCTAATAAATTGAACACACTGCTTTTCTTCAATAGAATACTTAGAAAGTGAATTTTTGTCGGATGCATTTTCAAAAATGTTAATATTAAAGTCACCAAGAATGATAAAAGGGATATTTGGTTCTTTTAGATTTCTTAAAGCGTCTATGAACATTGACACTTTCGCTTTTGATTTAGAGCGGTAAATTCCTACAATATGTAAATTATTTACTGGATGGTTTACTTCGAGCAGTGTCATTTCTACAAGATTATAGGTACACCTTGAAGGTTCTAAGATTAGTTGTATATTGTCCTTTACATAAACAGCAGTTCCATAAGATGTTCTAGTACCATTTGGAATGAAGTTTGTTTATCTTTTATCTTTTGCAGGAACAAAGCATCTAAATAATTCACTTAGTTTTGGGCCAATTTCTCTGTCTAGTTCATCTGTGTGTGTATTCAGAGTGACTAGATTTTCTTCACTTTCAATCTGTTGTAGTGCCTGTTCAAAAACGTCGGTGTGGTTCTCAAACTGTTTTCTGTTTTCTTCTACGACATGTTTGACAATTTCATATCGACCCTGATAAGTTTGGACGTTTTTCAGAAGATCTGTTTCTTCATTTCTCCAAGCAGTGCAAAGCACTAGTTGTTCTCCACAATAGTTTTCTGGATCTTTCTTTTTATTGAATCCAACTGACTGCATTACTCTTGGCTTCTGTCTCTTCACCAGAGTTATTCCACCTTTCATTTGATACCCATCATTTTCAAAAATTTTTTTGTCTTTGTCAAAAAGATCATCATCTTTATTATTGTCAAACTTACTCTCGGAAAGATAATCATCTAGCAAAGGTGAATTTGATTTTCATTTACTTTGTTGATTATTCTCACTTTTGCAATTAAACCATGCCACAAAATCAACCACTCATAAGGTTTCCAATTGTTTTTGGTTTGATTTCATTTCCAATTTGTTTTTGTCTGATTCAATATCAACAGAGTTTTTACGAAGTTCTTTAATTTTATCCATGCATTTTAATAGGAAAGTTCTTTCATCTGGATCAGACGTATTGATGTATTGCAATTCTCGAGATGAACGTCTCAAAAGCATTTGCATTACTTGGTATACAGCCTCTTGTGCGCTTATTTAAAAAGCATTGAGAAATTTGTTACCAATATGTCTCACCCTGTTAAAGATATTCTTATTGCCTTCTCTTGCTTCTTCACATGCTTTACGAAGTAGCTTGTTCATTCCTCTTTGACCTTTAGTAATATACGAAAGGATATAAACAGAACAAGCATAAGGATCTAATGGTTTCTAATACAAACCGAATATGCATGTTAGCTTCTAAGCTTTGAGTAATATTGGATTATACCAGTTAATTCTAATCTCAGCTGGTTAGCATTTCAATAGAAGTGTGTTATGTTTAAGAGAAACCCTTACAGCTTTTACATATTGCTGTTCTGATAAGTCTAACTTGTTAAGAAATTCAACAAAGGTCATGGTTTCATCAGCTTTTACATAGCCTAATAATGAACGTATTCGTACTAATGCTTTCTTCAGTATATCTGCGACATTTTCGTCTAGGTCAGTCTCAGACGAAGGCTCTAAAATCATAGTTCATGGCATTGGCGATAAAGGGAAATTAAGTCTGCAAACAGCAATTCCTCTTTTTTTTGCACGTCTTAGAGCGTTTTATGCCTTTGTAAATTTACTAGTTCAGTTAAATCATCTGAGTCATCTTTAAATGAAACGTAGTTATCTACAATATCTAGATCAGAATCTTTACCAAATTCGGGTGCATTTTTGATCCAGAATAAACCATGGATATGTCGAGAACCTCCTTGCTGGAATTCAACATGACAGAAGAAGTCAATAACCTCTCCAATTGGATGACATGAACTTTTAATGAAATTGTGAATAAACAATTGCACCATATATTTAAAATTTTGTGCATATGTTATTGTATCTTTCTGTATCAGTTCAGACTTTCTTTGCCAGGTCATTTTCAGCTGCTCAAAATGAGTTTCAAAATGAGTTTCAGCTGCTCAAAATGAACAGAACCATGCAGGTGTACCGATTTGGCAAATCATTGCAAATAAGCCTTTCTTACATCTCTCAAAGTATGGAGGGGAACTACATAAATTTCTCAAGAATCTGAATCCTTCAACTAATTTGATCAGCTTATTAACTGAACTTTCTGATGTCATATCTCCAGCTGTGTAGGTTTTTCCATTGGTTTACATTTATGCAATGACAAACTTGCACTTCCTTGGATTTGTCTCATCAGTAATTTTCTCAACTTGTAAAAAATGTTTGGCACAGACTGCGCAACTCTTCTATCTTTACTTTGTAATTCCCTTTTACATATTGTGCCATAGTAAACGGGCACAAGTCTTTCAATGTTATCAGCTTGACGTTTGCCACAATAAATAGTAAAAAAAGAAAGAAACTCAGAATCTTTGTCTATAAATCTACCAAAGGGTCTACTTCCTTCTCCTGGTGCAAAACTTATTTTTCTATCACCATCCTGGGTAATATCAGGTTGTATTATCCTGTAATATCATCCTGGGTAATATCTGGCAATAATGTATCCAAAACAACTCATGATCGATCAGTTGTTTCGCACCACTCATCATCTGTATAACTGTCAATCAAGTCACTATTTGCATTTGTCTCAACTTCTTCTTGACTTTGAGCATTCAGATTATTTGAAAGATTTTTTGAAACATTTTTAAAGTCTCCTTTCCATTCTTAGAAATAAATTCTGACCACTCGTCATCATTATTATCGACTTGATTTAATACACAACTGTCCATTACTTGTATTCCTTCATTTTTAAATAATTCCCTGGTATGAACTAAGTATTGAGCTGCTTCCAAAACTCTGGTAAGTCTAATGCTCTGAAATTGATAAAGGTGTTTGTAAGCATGACGTCGTTTCAATTTGATTGGAATAGTTTGTTACTCATTAATTGGTCTTGGTAAAACGGTTACAGTAATACATTAACTACATTCCCATGAATACTTAATTGGCCTCCACTAGGCAGTTGGCATACTTGCATAAAAGGAATTCTTGGCAAAATTAGTCTTTCTTCAAGAAGTGTTAAATCCCTCGAGACATTAGGCTTTTCTGGGAAAGTCATTTTATTTGCCTAAGCACAAGATGGTGGTTTGCCAGCTTTTAGGTTGGAGTGGCATGTACTACACATTCATTCAGTACTGTCCATGCTTTTGAGACCAGTAAGGCATAAATTAAGAGTTTTGCTTGAGCACAACTCATACAACGAAGCATTACATGTAGTGACAGATGACCTACAGTGAGTGGACAAAAATAAGTGGCATCCCATTAAAAAACAGCTTTTTGTCGGTACCATTCTGAAAATTTTACAGCAGTTCAAACATAGCCACGATGCTAAACATATACAGAGAAGTTTGAAATATCTGATTAGTACCATGGCTATTTCTGGATTGGTCTTGAATTTCCTGAATTTTGTAAGCAAAAAAGACTGTTTCTTGAAAGGGGGCCAATAGAGGCCATTATGTTGCACACCCACTGTATACCATAGCTGGTCCCAACACATACAAATGTATTCAGGTCCAACACCAATGTTCTTATGGAATAAGTTGATGGTTTTTGATATTGTTGTTGGCAACCTGGTATCACCAGACGTTTCATGTAAAGTCGCAATTGACTTATCTTTGGAGTTACTTTTTAATCTCTTCTGTTTAGTCTTATCTTCATTCACTGTACAACCTAGTTTTCTTTTAATATAATTCCTTTATTGAATACTTTAAACACTTTCTGGATAGTTTTGATTATAAGTTTTGCTTGACTTTTTAAATGATTCCACAAACATTTCACGATTTAAATTTCTCCATGATGCAGTGGTTCTCTTTCCAGGCTCTTTTAACTTTTTCAGGATTAATCTGTATGTATGTTGCAGTGGCTCTCTTAGAGGATCCTTTAGCCTTCTCAGGATTTGAATTTCTGTAAGTTGCAGAGGCTTTTTGCCAAGATTAATTGGTTTTTTAGGGTTTAAATTCTTATATTTTTTATTGGACATCTTTTTTCTTTCAAGCTCATTCTTTTTGAGTGCATTATCTTTTTTTCTCTCTTTTATATATTCTTTCATGTATATTTTCCTTTACTCTAAATTTTTCATCAAGGCAGTTTCATTCGACAAAGGTTTTACATTGGATTGAGAATCTCACGACTTTGATTTGTTTTAGCACTTGCCGTCTGATTTGTTGGGACAGAAAAAGATTGTGATGGGCATAGTTGAAACATAATGCAGTTCATCAAGATGACCTATATAAATGTCTCTCGCATTCCCACCTTCAGGCTGAGTACAAAGAGAGCTTACAAATGTTGACTGAAAAATTTGTTGCACTTTCCATGATATTAATTTGTAAATTATTTGTATTAGCAACTGCCTGTATAATAATATGGTCTGCTCAAGTACCAAGTGTCGATATATTTTGTAAATATTGCAACCATGATTGATGACTGTTATATTCCACGGAATGCTCTGGGCAGTTTATTAAAAGCTGGATTGCAAGAACTCTTCGGATGACGATCTTCTGTTCCATAAAGTTGGTGGCTTACACCACGATAGAAGCGATTACCATTACCGACAATGTGTACTGGCTTTCGTTCTTTGTGAGCTAATCTTGTCGTCAACACTGACATATATGAAGTATTTATGGGACCTAGATTTAACTCAATATCACAACACGTAAATAATAAACATTAATAAGTTTTTATTCTTTGCACATTGTATTTATTTGTGCTAACAATCCTTGCATTGTTTAATTTAAACAATTTGTGTTTTCTTGTTCTGCCAGTAGGCTTATTAGCAATTTTCAAACTTCTTTCCAGATATTCTTTCCTTGCAAACTTTGTACGCTTCTGAAATTGCCACATGTTGGCATTTGTAGGTTTTTGTTCACATACTTTTGGTATCTTGTAGAAAGCAAACTGTGCCAAGATGATGAATTAGGAATGAAGTGCCTTATTATGGTTTTTATTCAGTATCTTTTTCTTTCATTTTGCTCATTAAATAAAATAATTTTTTCAAAGGAATTCTTGCATGGGCATGCCTTTTAGTACGCACTAACTGTCTTATATACCTTGATCTACTTCAATCGAAAGCATTTGACTGATGAGAAGATAAGTGCATGCTTTGCATTGTAAACGAAGATAAACGTTTGCCTTCTGTATTTGCATTGTAATCATTGTTATCTGGCTGTGAACTAACGTCAGTTGTTCCTTTTAAACAATTGTGACGTGTTTTTAAATTACAAGTCTCATCGACCATTAACATTATATTCCCAAGGTCACCTGCAGTTTTATCAAAACAGAGTGGCATCTCACATAAGCATAAGTGTTTCTCATATAAAGTTTGATAGTTTTTGATAAGTTCTCATAGTTGCTCATAAGTGCTAATAGTTTCTCGTAAGTTCTCAAGAGTTTCTCTCTCAATGAAACAAGATCTTGCATCGCTGTGCTAGACCCTTGAACAAGGTCTGTATCGATGGCATGTTGGGCATTTTTCCTTGACTATAGGAGGCTCGCTGGCAAGTGAAGCGCTTGTCAATATCACACTGGCTATCTCCTCATCTTTTGATTTAAATAGAACCCGCTGAAGAGTGAAAAGATTTCCAGTAATGTGGCAATGTTTGCACTTCATCTCCAACAACAACACAAATGCACTATAAATATCTTATTGATGTGTAGTTGATGTGGAAATCGATATGGAGCAGTTAGCCAATCATATGCGCGCATGCTGTAATGTTTACTTAGTCTTGGCACCGGACGTGACTGCATTGGTAACTTCCATATTTAACGAACCAATCATACTTAATTTGGCAAATATGCTTCACATGTGCTATGTCAGTGAGTAAGTAATATTACTAAAGTAACTACAGAGTTTTGGAGAGCAGGAGAATATGGCACAACACCCCCTTCCCCAGAAATTTTACACTATCAATATGGCTGTACGACTGAGCGATGTTGTCATCACAATAGTGCACCAGAAAAGTTCTGCTAACCATACACCATGCAGCGTTGGTAAAATGGAATTTATGCGGTAATTTAAGGCCATATTCAAGCAAATATTTGACAATTTCAATTAAAATAAAAGCAACAAATTTTCTATAAATAGGCAAACGTTTCGGCATCATTATGATAATTATGCATATCGGATCATTGCCGGATAAAAATTAAATATGGTTTGTCTTCGGAGACGATGGACTTTCCAATGGACCAATAAGAATTATGGAATATTAATCCAGCTCCAGAGTATAAAAGCATTTCGCCTGCCAATCTGAATACAAATCTACAATGTTCATTGAGTGAGCACATGGCAAGCAAGCGATCAGAGAAGTACAAAATGATTCCATTTACTAAAGCAGCTATGAAAACGTCAAAAAATACCGGTATACACTATGAATCAACAAGTACTAATACAGTTGTGAGTACGAGTTCTGGCCTTTTCATGCCAAAAGAGAACAGTGACAACTCCTCTTCTTTAATTGCTTATGTTCACATCCTTTCCCTGTGAAATGCAACAGGAAATATACAGTGAACTACTCTACAGTTACACTGCAGACTGAGCATGAGATGGTTGATGCACTGCTACACTCTGCAAATAAAAGGCGAATGCACCAAGATTGTGCCAATAGTCACACTGCGGTAAAATTACAAAAGTTCCCGAAGATGACTGAGGGAGACAAGTTCATTGTAAATCATATGGTAAAGATGACAATTCCTGACCAGCCTGAATACTGTTTTCAGTTCCGTCTCTGGAACAATTGTTAAAAATGGTTACCGTCAAAGAGATCCGAGACTTCAGTGATGGTGGCAGAGTGTCTCATTGTGTGTGAAAACGATCCATGTTGGCGAAACCACAGTCTTTGGGGCAACAAGATTAATCTTAGCTCAAGCCACCTTTGCTGATGTTACCGATTCTAGTTTGGTTGATGTTTGGGAAGACCAGATTAATTGGTAGAATCAGGAAGTGTCTGTTGACTGACAAATTTACAAGTTCGGGTTTCGGCGGGCAAGAAGAAGCTTAGTTCAATAAAGGAATCACTCTTCACATCGATAACCAACAAACATCTTCAGCATCTATCTGTTTTGCAAGCCGAAGTTCAATCTGACGTCATTAAGGCACTAACGGTGCCATATATTGATTTGGTAAGAAAGTGAGCACTTCAATACATTGTCACGGATGTTTTCGGAAGCTTCTTCAGAACACAGCTAGCAAAACAGTCCTCAGCAACCGATGTGGTAGCAGGATGAGATTAGCGGACTGTAAAAGCAGCTGTGTGCAGACATTAATGTCAATCCATCCGCAGGCAATCCCGTAATTTTAATCGTTCTCCAAAATGTTTTGGAAACTCTAATTACCAACTTGGTTTAAGTTAAACGAAGACGAACTCTCTGATATTTTATTGTCTTTAGAGAACTTAAACATTAGGAATAGTTCCAAGCCTTTCGTGGTTAGAGAGTTGCACTGTAAAAATTTATAATTCAAAATATACATAGCTACTTATAATTAGTACTAGTTGGGTTTATATTTTATATTGTTTCATTCATATTAATGTACCTGTAGTATACCAAATATGACATACACTCCCATATGCCAGTTTTCGCATTCATATATGCATTTATTAAAATATACTTTACTTGATGGTAACTTAAGTAGAGATTCTAAAACAACTGTAGTCATAGTTTGATTACTGTCTTTAGAAAGCAAAAAAATTAAGTATAATTCCAAGACTGGAGCCTAGAGAGTTGTGCCATGAAGATTTTATATTTTTAAAGTACACATAGTTACTTATTTAGTACTTGTTGACTTCATATTTGTTGATATTGTTTCATTCAATAAATGTACATGTAATGTGCTACATTGAACAGATACCGTTTGTTGGTTTTCCTATTCATGAATGTTTTTATTAGAATCTACTCCAGTATGATGGAAACTAAAGTAGACACTGAAACAAGTGTTGTTCATACTGTAAATATCTCAAAATATATGCTTGCAAATTCTCGATTGCATAACTTGGAACAGCGTTGGAAACACACCTTGCACAGAAGTCGCCTTTCTCACTTCATAGACATCTAATATTATAATTTGAAGTCCAACACTTTCCAGCACTCAAAATGTAAACCTCTCGACCTTAAGAACGTCTGCGAAGGAAACAAACGATATGGGCTAATTGTAGAATGGCTTGGAAGATTGTAATTATGCGTAAAATATTTATAGTCTGTCGAAGGTGTACCAAACTACATGCATGCAGTTAAAAATCATGCTCTTCCGGACTGTTAAATTCATCTACTGACTAATTATTAAATACTCAAGTTTCACATGAATTGGACCCTGTTGCGTTACTCCAATAACCTCTTTTAGACAGATACCTCCACTAATGGCCATTTTCCAATATGACTGTTTCGCCCGAGTGGGCGGAGCGCACAGTTTTGAACATGCTCTGTCATTGTCTGCCGGCACTTGGTCTCGCATGCACGCCAGGAAAGTTAAAAGTAATTCAATTTTCTCTAGGTGTACACAAGATCACGCGCAGACAATCATCTACAGAGCATGTTTAAAACAGTGGCTGCGCCGACGTGGGCAAAACGGACGTAATGGAAAATGACCTTGAGCAGACACCTTAGTAACGTCCCAAAGTTCAGACTTACAAATTTGATGTAAAATGTCTAGTCGCTATTTTTAGTTCAATGAAAGATCAAACTGATAGTTCAACTTGGATTGTTGCCGTTCTTGGTCAGCGTATCAATTTTCAATACAGATGCAAAAGCTGTTTATGAAGTAAAGTGAAAGAAATTACAGCCTTTAGTCTTGTGTATGCTTTAAAGCATATTTGTGGTGGTAATTAAAACTAATGGCATACGCAAGTATGAAAAACCCCCAAATCAGATCTTCAAAACTCAACGCTATAATTATATTACTAAACAGAAACCATTTTGCTTGTACACAAATGATCTGCAGCACAGAATTAATCATACACCTCTTCTAGATTTTTATGCACATGCCTCAGGGCAACCAATTGAGCTTGAAACAACATGTTTCAAAACTTCTTGCATAATCTTGTATCAAAACAACATTTACTCCTTACATGCAATGCCAACAGTTTGTATACTCTGCTGGAATTACTATAGTAATGATCAGCCCTAAACCTGCCATGTTACAAGCTCTACTTTATGTTGCATCTTTAGCTGAATTTTATATCAAATGATCAACGCATGAGTTGATCGTAAAAGAATACAAACTAACAGGGTAGCTGTCTCAATATGTAACATGTTACCATAATATTCACGGCAGGAGGAATTTAATATTTGTTTATCATGGTGACAAACCTACACATGTTTTCTACGGGTATAAAGAAAATGCAATTATCTAGATTTATCACAGGGATTGCTTTAGCAACATATTTACACATTGTTGGTGACAATCACAGGCCACTCCTAAGCATCTGCCATATTGTACACAAATATTTCATCCACCGAACATGTGCTCAGTTGCAATTTTCCCCAAAATTCAAATTCCGGGGGGCCTTACCAGTATTGTGGAATGTAATTTACTCTTGTGGGCTTTTCAGATATTTCATTGCTCATCCAGCTAACTTTCCCATCCCTCGAAATAACAGCCAACAATATATCGCTACAATCACAGACAATTTTTGTTTAACATTGTAAGGATATAAGTCAACTACAGAACTTTGCACATCAGGAGAATTTGGGATCCCCTCCCGGAATTGACACTATGACTGAATGACTGATGCGAATTTTCGCCACACACCACAATACTTCAAAGTTTCTTTCAAACTTTGCACTACAAACGAATTCAAGAGTTCTTTCATTATATTTTTCAAGAGAAAAAGACACATAGGTGGCATAGATTTTCGCACCCAAAATGACTAAACGACGACATAATTTCAAAAAAGTATTTGTGGGGAAAGATATTTCAGGTTGTCAGTATTAAACTAACCACTTTTCCTAAAGATTTTCCAAATCACCATCAGCCATTGGAAGCTTCTGTTGTACTTTTTCTGATCCCACCTTCTTAAGTTTAACATGTTTGGCAAAGTAAACATTTTTTCTTCCGCAGAATCCCTCATCACCAAAATATCAAAGCCTTTCCTTGTCTTGAAATATGTTTTCAAGCCACATCTTAGTGTTCGCAGGCTTCCCACTATGAAAGGCGTTCATCTTTTTTTCACCTTATGACAAAACCTTTTGAGCACTTGTGCCAGTTCTCTGTTTTTGGTCCGTTCTGAAATTCTGTTTTTGTTCAGTAATTTGTTGAAGGCTTCCTTTGTGAATTTCTTCAAGTAATTTATTACTTGTTGCTCCGAAGTATATAAAAATTGAGTCATGTGAACAGACTACTTGAACTTTTTTGTTGCTTTGGCTGTGTTAATGGAACTGCTTGCTGTAAGATTGCTCATCATGGGCACAGCTTGCAGACACATAAGTTATCTGCTAGCAGATAACTGAGTTATGTACTGGCAGATAGCTAAGTCATGTGTAGGTTACATGACTGGTACAAGTAATTGCAGGCTATTGACCAATCAGACAGGACATAAAAACTACAATGTATAATAAAAGTTCATATATTGAAAAATTGCAAACAATACTCAATAACCTACTTGCAGATATGTCAGTCACATGGTTGCTAGGAAACCATCCACTGCGTCCATTTAGGGTTCCTTCCCACCATCCACCCTCAACAACCTTTAAAACCAAAAAACTTGTGGCTCGTCCAATTCTGTCTATTTACAATGTCATAATTTTTTATGGTAAAAAATTATATCATATATTTAGTCAGTCAAGATATGGTTAATAATAATATTATAGAAATAGTACAATTTCTTTGTGACGCTCATTTTTTGCAAGCTGATATTTTTCCTGGTGGAATTTTAACACATGCATGCCTGATATGGAGCAATGATGCATGGCCATGTGTTGTTGCTAGTATCAGAACAGTAAAAACATAGATATTAACCTTGGCAATTAACCTTTGCCAAAATGTAAACAATAGAAAATTTTTCAAGATATAGTGGGAACAAATTGAACCATGACTGAAGCAAAAAGATGCAGCCCTGCGTTGTCGTAAATATTAGAAAAATAAAATGGATGGTGGCATCACTAGTCAAAATATTCCAAGAATAAAGAAACAACAGAAAACTTGATCAAGACATAATGGAAACAAAATAAAAACATTCCCAGAAAAAGTCATCAATACATTCTTGTAGTCTAGTGTAAGAATGTGTAGTTTTACAAAGTTGAGCTTTTTATTTTGTGGTAGTCATCTCTGCTTTCCAAATATTTGATAAACGAGCAAATTTGAGACTAATTTATGAGGCCGAGTGTATTGCATTAGACCGACAAAAAGCAATGAATAGTACATCTCAAATATGTCACATAAACAATTAATTTTTTGCTGTATTTGAGTACGGGTATATAGAGCCGAAAGCATTGATGAGAGTATTTACCTTTGTGACCTCAATGATATCCCCTTTTTGGAAACACAACTAAAACAAGGAAAGACATAGGAGTTAAATATATCTTGGCACACAAATTTGCAACAAGTTGCTAGAAAAAAAATATTGCAGTAGAAATTGGCAAACCACTGATATTTCAAAAAAGAAACATTCATAGTTGAGCTGCAAAGGCCAGTCTACTTCGTCAAAGTTTCTGTGGTCATGGTACTCTTTAAGCAAAGTTTGTATCAGAGTAAAATTTTTTAAAGTCTTTAAGCCAAGTCTTTGAAGGCCTTTTTAATTAGAGATAAGCAGTCAAAGGAATTACCAGCTGCCAACAGCAATTGCTACAAGCAGTACCTTTGTGAGGAAGATTACCTGCAGCAACATTTTGCCCAAGTCCAATTTCTTGGCTTTAATTTGTGATTTAATATTTAAGAAATAGAAAACATTTTTCGTTTTTCTATAGAGTTATAGAAGCACATGAGAAATTGCATGGCAATACAAGTCGCTAAGCTATTCTTTCCACACAACTTCAAGTTCCTCCCAAACTCGCACAAGTAATTCTGTAACTCAATAAGAAACAAGAAAAAATGTTTTTTATTTCTTTCACTAAAGACCTCCTTAAAAGCAATAAAAATAAAAAGTTACTTATATTACATTGTTTAAAATATTTGTTACAGTTTATACGTTCCACAAATTTTTCAATATTAAAGTTTTGTCTACATTCTTGTTTTTTAAAATTTATGCTTAATCAACGTAGCCCCAGAAAGATTACCGTCTTTCTATCGAGTTATAGAAACACGGCTTTTTGATGCTTTCAACCAATCAGCACTTGCATTTTTAATAGGTTATTTTCTAATCCTTTTGAGTTGAAGCAAGCTTTAAATGTATTTACACCGACTATCACCCACATCACATCAAGCTTTCTGAGCACAGTTGAAACCTTTCACCACACAATTTGTTGCTACAATGATTACTAGTTGCCAAAAATTGACTGTTGGCAACATCTACGAAAAAGGTATTGAAAATTTATACATAATGTCCACCATCACAAGTCTTTAAACTTCAAAGCATCACAATAAAATGTTGTAATGCTTGTTCAAACTTGGTTTTCAAATCAGACAGAGGGTACATTTAGAAGGTTTAAAAACAGGTATGCAATGTTTACATGTATGTGCACACATTGCAGCTTTTCACAGAGAGGTAGGATGAGTACAGATTACAGGGTTTACACAGCACGATACTTTTGTGGTGGGGGTGGAACAGAATGTACGAACACTGAATTATCGACAGTCATTGGCCTTCTACTGACTAACTGAGATAGTTATCTGTGGATTCTTCTATTTGCTACTTATAGACATAGCCATGACAAACAAGGGCAGATTTCGTTTTAAACCGATCAGAGCATTTGTTTTTATTTTCATTCTTGACCAATCAGAATGTGCAAAGTGCTAAAACTTACCCAAAAGGGGTGAGAAAATAACACCACCTTCTGAGAATTTGGTAGCATTCAATTTTTATTTTTACAAGTCAGCACTGACAGACTCAAATAAAGTATGTCATTTTCTCCAATTTCCTCTTTTGCATTGTTGGATTTTGAATTCGAACAAGAGATATCAATGATTGAAACTTTTCCCTTTGTAGCGTATACAAATTTAGGTTAACCTACATTTGACTGTGTTGCAACAAAAAATAGCTATACTTCCTCTTCTTTATGTTTTTGTTAATAATTGTATTTTGCTTTTTTAAAAATGGTTTTACTTGTCTTATTGTGCCAAAAACTGGACGACAAGGGGTTTATAGTAGCTTATTCTGGAGAATATAGCCACACGCTCGAGGTCATGTAGGAAATCAGTACAAAATCTGAACAGAAATATTGGAATTCAGCTACTAGGAGCACATTGTTGTTCAGTTTTTGGCATGATATGGCAAACAAAACTATATTACAAAAGCGAAAGAAAATTATCAAACAAAAACATAGAGCAGAGGAAACATCACAATTCTTTTTGCATCATAGTCAAATGTAGGTTTACCCAAGTTTGTGTACACTTCTTAGAGAAAGGTTTCGAACAACGATACCTTGTTTCGATGTGGATTTTATTACCATCATACCATCAGCATATCAGCAATTGAAGTAGGGGACTACAAATAACTTGTTCATCGTTTGTAAAGTAGCAGGAGGTAAATCAGATTTCAGCTTTCATAACATAGCTATAGAAAATGGAACGTTTTTGGACTGCTCTTCACCGTGTTTGTCCACCGCAATAAGCCGACTAATTTTAAGCCTAGGATCTTTTTCACATAAACTTGTTTGACTACATGATCTCTAATTTTTATAACAGGACCATTTTTAGTCTGTTTTAGGTGCTTTGCTGAACTGATCAGCATGTACCCGATTTTTGCATCATTCAGCCTTAGATTGTTTGCATATAGCCAGGTCTTGACATTTTGGACTTCCTCTCCTAACTTCTACTTAATTTCAAAGGAAGACTCTCCAGTTGCAGCCAAGTTTGTATCATCTGCAAACATGGTGGGTTCAGTTATTTTTGAACTATTAGGCAACCATTTATATACAATGTAAGCAGAAGTGGCCCAAGGTTGGATCCATGTAAGATGCCGCAAGAAACATTTAGGAAGGCTGATAATGAGTAATGCACACTGCATATTTGTTTCCAGTGACTGTAACCATGCCAGTGCTAGTCTACGAATCCTATAACATTCCAATTTGGATAAAAAAGGCTTATGGTTTAGGGTGTCAAAAGCCTTTTTAAGACCCGAAAAAACAAAACTCCATTAACCGAACCAGTATCCATATTTGCCAACCAGCTATTAGTTAAAGGTAATAACAATGTTTTGTTTGAGTGGTTTCCTGGAAAACCAGACTGAAATTTAGAAACTATTTGATATTGTTCCACATATTTCCTTAATTGCTTGAGTGCAATGTTGTCAAATATGTTAGAAACAACAACGATCAGCCTATAATTATTGCACAGCATTTTTTCCTCTGATTTAAGAATAGGCATTACTCTGGCAATTTTCCAGTCACATACAAGGATTCCTGTTTCAGGGATTGATTACATATTTAAGGTAGTGGCTCACCAATTGCCATCCACCACCTGCAAAAGTTGCACTGAAATTTTATCATAGACCGATGATTTAACGGTTTTCGTTTGCTCGATTGCTTGAGTCTCACGCTGAATGTTTGAGAGAGTTGGGAGGTCTGACAATATAATATTTCAAATACAGTATGCATCCTTCTGCTTTGTGCAGAACCCAGGAGATCAAGCAAATGGCGAGTTTTTTTTTGAGTTAAAGTTAACCAAGAGAATGTTATGATACGAACAAAATACTAGCCCTTTGCGCACAACCTTAGGAGGTGTTAGTTTACATCGCAATATTTTCATTGTTACTCCAGTATGGCATTAACCCATCTCTGTGACCTACTGTGTAACGACGAGACATTTATCCCTTTGCAAGTGTGAATTAAGAATACTGTATTTTTTTTTACAGTACAATTAATCTGCAAATATTGCATGCGAGCTCGTTTATACAATCAGGAAGCAGAGATATAAGAAATTTCTGCCTCTGATACATAACACAAACTATTTTGCACATCTGTGTAATATTTATAAAAAAAATCGCCGTCCAATCATACAGCCTTGCTTTAACTCAAACAGTTTTTCTACTGCATAGCCGTCCAATCGCCAGACTCCCCAGCCTCGTACCCAGGCGCTAAGGCTGTTCTACCCATAGTTCTACCAGAACCATTAGGGTGGGAATTATATATAGATCAGTAAGCGAACGCACAGGGGTGCTTGGGGAGGGCGAGACGAAACTTGTTAGCGCCTGGCAGAAAATGGTCAATATCTGAAGAAACAATGTTGATATGTGAAAATCTGAATTTTAAATGCTTTTTTCAGTATTTTAGCCAAAATCTCTTGTTGATATGGATAGCAAAGAAACAAAGTCACCTCGTGAAGGTGTTTATAGATAAAGTTGTTCACATTTTGATCTTTTACACATTTACTCTTGTATTATGTACTATTAAATTTCGCTTCGCACAATTGCACTACTTCATTAATGTTTTTCTTTATTGAATGTAGTTTTGCTGGCAGGCAAGACGTTCTTTGAATACCCTCAATTATTATGTGCATGTTGAATGAAACAAATTTCAGAGTATGAGGATGCCATTACTCCAACTACACCACCACGCCTTCACTAGACCACTCTATTTACAAAACAATGATTAGCAGTCGATAAGAGAAACATATTTTAACACCAGAGTCTGAAGCTGCATAGTAGAGCCCAAATGATTTGCAGGTAGGTCAAATTTTTCAATAATGTACAACTCATAATAATTAAATTTATCACATATTCTACTACATCAAAATAGAGCTACTGTATGACAATGATTACTGTCACTGGACTCAGTAATCATTGTATTGTGAATTACTCGGTAACTGGTAATGCAAAGTACTCTGTTAGTTTACTTATTCCAGCTACATATGACTTTACCTAAAAAGGGCTGGGAATTCCTGAAACAAGGATTACGTTATACATGAATATGGTACAATACGTACAGCTCTATGTATGATATTATTGCATGCATGATTGTATGGTCCTGCATGCCATCATATATACTGCTTCACATCTTTGTACCTCTATTTTTAAGTAATAGCTCAAATATGAGTGGGAAGACTTGAAATTATGTTGGAGGAGTTGAAGCAGAGTATTTTTAAGTCGAAGAATATTCTCCTTGCAAGTACTTTTCAAACCAAAGCACATTTTGGGACAAAATCAGTGTGAAAGTTTCCTTAGCTTTTGTAATTTCTTCCTCTGATTCCCAAATATCCTCCATGGTACTGATTTTCTTTTTGTTTCTGGTTTCTGAGCTATTAAAGAGCTTGAGAAATTAAACTTCCATATCAATAGTATTGAAAGCATGAGTAGTAAGTAACCAGGTTAATTATTTGGTACCCTAATACCACGGTATGTTTTTCAATAATATTGGGCTCAAGATGCTCAAGTTAGAAACTGAGCTGTAAAACCTTATGCAATATGTGGAAGATCCAAATGCACAT
>JAODVQ020533879.1:0-23190 GCA_025400075.2 Phenganax stokvisi
CATAGAGAGGTGTGCACAAACCAGACAATCGTGGGTTTGTGTGCACCTCAAGAAAAAAATGATGTGCGCGGGAGGAGGAAGGGACATAGAGAGGTGTGCACAAACCAGACAATTGTGGGTTTGTGTGCACCTCAAGAAGAAAATGATGTGCGCGGGAGGAGGAGGGGACATAGAGAGGTGTGTACAGACCGACAGTCGTGGGTTTGTGTGCACCTCAAGAAAAAATGATGTGCGTGGGAGGAGGAGGGGACATAGAGAGGTGTGCACAAACTGACAGCCGTGGGTTTGTGTGCACCTCAAGAAAAAATGATGTGCGCGGGAGGAGGAGGGAACATAGAGAGGTGTGCACAAACCAGACAATCGTGGGTTTATGTGCACCTCAAGAAATTACTCGCCATGGCAATGAATGTGAAATTGAGGAGGATGAGGAGGATGAAACGGGTGAGGAGGGCAGAGAGAAAGGAGATATGATGTACATTATACTATTATTCACCTGCTTGCATTACTGGTATGTCCAGGTTCTAAGAGGTGGTGATTGGCATGGGGTACTAACAGGTACTAAGGTTGAATTAGTGAGAACATTGAGCTGAAAATGTTACTTGTCTTGCTATATAAGAGAGTGGAGGAGAATAGTGTCTGGAAGGGATTACCTGACAAGATACTTTGTTTACCTAATCCCAACAGTGTAGACCTTAGCTTTAGTTGCATACTGGGTATATGGATGCATATGAATGTGTTTCTCCAAGGAGACTACATGGACTGTGATAATGCAAAATGTGTCCTTTGACCAACCACTCATAGTTATCACTGTATCACTAAGACCGGAAGCAGGTCATAGCCCATCATAGCAATACATTTGTTAAATTTCATTTTCACTTTTATTATGTAATATCTCCCAATGCATGTATATGTCTCTATACATACACTGGATCTTAGTACCAGGGTGAAAATTTTCTTGGCCATAGCAGATTAAGGAGGAGAAAGCAGCTCCATGGCAATATAGGGAGACCACGATGACATCATTGAGTGTGTAGGGAATCACATGACACTCATGCACAGGTCATGTGATTATGTAACTGGAATATACGATCCCTATCTTGTCTACACATACAAAGTCATCCCTATTGTCGTGACTTGGGTTGTGCTGGCTCACAATAGTCAGTTCAGAAAGACTTCAAAAAATATTTTAGAACATGCTCGTATATATATTCAACCACTTTGTGACATAACAGGAAATAGTATATGCAATGACTAGTCTAATGACATGACAAGACAGTACATCTCTCCTTCCTTAAGTAAACCCTTACACAAACAATAACAATAAAATAATAGTAATAACCTGATCAGGAAACAAAACAGCAATCATGCATGATAATAACATAGTATGACCATGTTCAATGACTAGAATAGGGAATTCATACCTCACGTCCATGACGGATCGTAACGACTAACACGTGTCCGTTGCCGACATGGATATGTCTTGACAGGAGACGATATCGGTCGATCAGTACTCTCGACTGGAGCAGATGGTTCACTACTGAGGGGTACCGGCATATCTTGTAGTTCCTCCGGTTCGTTCCATTGCGAGTTCTCAGGCTGTGGTTCAGGCTCACATACACTTGCTGGAGCCACTGGAACCTCTATGTCCTCTGGTGCCACCTCTCGTGGTGCAGCAGATCTTGATCGGACTTGATCTAGATGGCAGCGTCTCGTGCGACCGTCAGCTAGTTTAACTCGGAATGACACTGGTCCTGTCGACTCTGTAATTGTACCAGGTATCCAGCGTTCACCAGCCTGATTATTTCTAACAAACACTTTCTCTCCTGATTGAAATGTCCGGTTCCGGGCATGCAAGTTATGTTGTTTAACTTGTTTATTCTGCTGGCGTTCCACTCTTTCAGCAGCATTTGGTCTAAGTAGATCCAATCGGGTGCGTGGTCGACGACCCAACAATAGTTCGCTTGGTGAGAGTCCAGTAGTAGATTGAGCAGATAATCGATATGAGAACAAGACTGTAGCTATCCGATCCCTCAGTGATCCTTGCGTGACCTTACGAAGGCCTCTCTTGACAACTTGCACAGCTCGTTCGGCCAAGCCGTTAGTAGCCGGATGGTAGGGTGCAGACAAAATTTGAGTGACTCCATTCCGTTTAAGGAAGTGTCGAAATTCCTCACTGGTGAAGCATGTACCGTTGTCCGATACTATGGACTCGGGTATGCCAAATCTGGCAAACAGCGTCTTGAGTTCTTCTATCACGACTCGAGAGGTGGACCCATTGGTGGGTATGGCTTCAATAAATTTAGAGTGGGCATCAATAATTATTAAAATCATCTGGCCATTGAGAGGGCCAGCATAATCAATATGCAGTCTTGCCCAGGGCCTGGTCGGCCAAGCCCAGGGGTGTAACGGAGCAACTGGTGGCTTCGATTGATGTTGTTGACATTCGTAGCAACTTTTGACTGCCTCCTCAATCTCTTTGGTTATCCCTGGCCACCACACATACATGCGAGATAAACTCTTCATTTTAGTAGTGCCAGGATGTCCCTCATGCAGTTGAGTGAGCACATCTTTTTTGTAACGCTTGGGAACCACAACTCTACTCCCCCACAAGATGCAACCATCATATGCTGATAGCTCATCTCGGCGTTCATAAAAGGGCATGAGTGTGGTTGGGATGGCATCTTTGTGTGGCCATCCAAGTTGGATGTACTGTAGAGCAACAGCGAGAATCGGATCACGTTTTGTTGCCTCCTTGACTTGCTTGGCAGTGACTGGTGAGTCATTCAGGTGGTCAATCAACAACACCAGTTCTGGTGGGGAGTTCAAGTTGGCAACCGTGTCGGATAGGGGAAGGCGGCTCAATGCATCGGTGTTGGCATGTTGTTTGGTGTTCCGGAACTTGAGATCGTATTCGAACATCGACATATACAGCGACCATCGGCGGATTCTAGCAGATGCCTGCACTGAGGTTGGCTTCTGACAGCTCAACAGACTGAGTAAAGGCTTGTGATCGGTGATGACTGTGAATCTTTGGCCAAACAGATATGCATAGAATTTCTTCACTCCGAACACGCAGGACAATCCTTCTTTTTCTATCTGCGAGTAATTACGTTCGGCCGGATTCAGTGTCCTGGATGCATACGCAATGGGACGTTCAGAACCATCTGGCATTCTGTGTGCCAGGACCGCACCAATCCCATAAGCTGATGCATCACAGGCTAAGAGGATGGGTAACTGAGGGTTGTAGTGTGTCAGGAGTTTAGCGGACAGTAGCAACTTTTTAGATTTCTGAAACGATTCTTCTTGCGAAGATGTCCACTTCCACGTCACGTCTTTGTTTAGTAGATGGTAGAGTGGTGCGAGGTGAGTTGACAAGTTGTGTAGGAACTTGCCGTAGTAGGAAATTAGGCCAAGGTAAGCCTTGAGTTCACTGACATTTGTCGGTGTCGGAGCATCTTGGACGGCTCTGATCTTCTCTGGGAGAGGTCGTAAGCCTTGGGCATCGACGATGTGACCCAGGAACTCGACTGACGGTACCATGAACCGACACTTATGCTTCTTGGCTCGAAGGCCTGCCTTGGCGAGTCTCTTTAGTACCTCGTCTAATGACTTGAGGTGTTGTTCTTTGGTTGGACTAGAGATCAGGATATCATCCAGATAGGCTACCACACCAGGAATGTCTCTCAACATCGTGTCCATAACCTTTTGGAAAATCCCCGGTGCAGATGAGACTCCGAATGGAAGTCTAGTGTAGCGGAACAGGCCTTTATGCGTGTTAATGACAAGATATTTCTGTGACTGTGTATCCAGCTTCAGCTGCTGGTAGGCCTGGGTCAGATCAAGTTTGGTGAAGACTTTCCCATCCGCTAGAGTTGCAAAGAGGTCCTCAACTTTCGGCAGTGGATACCTATTCAGTTTGGATACTGGATTGACGGTCATCCTGAAGTCTCCGCAGATTCTCACATTCTTACGATCACTCTTCAGGACAGCGACTATTGGCGCCGCCCAATCGGCGTAATCCACCGGTTCCAGAGTACCTTCTCCGACCAGTCTCTGGAGCTCTGCTTCCACAGCCTCACGCATAGCATAGGGGAGTGGCCTTGCTTTGCAGAATCTGGGAGGTGCCTCTTCATCCACTACTAGTGATACATCGGGTCCCTGGAATTGTCCCAATCCTTTCTGGAACACCTCACTGTAACTCTTGAGAGTCTCCGGTAGGCCTGGGGCTTGAGTGTAATGAATTTTCGACCAATCTAATCTCAAAGCCTCCAACCAGTTCCTCCCAAACAACATAGGTCCAGTCCCCCTGACCACTACTAGGGGTAGTGTGGCTGTTTGGTTGTCATAGCTGACATGGGCATCAAAACTTCCCAGCACATCTAAGGGTACTTTAGAGTATGTCTGTAATCTGATAGTAGAGTTGTCAAGGCTCCTCCCTGACCAGTGTTGCTTGTACAGGCTTTCAGACACTAGGGAGACAGATGCACCTGTGTCTAGTTCCATCTGGACAGCTACACCATCCACCTCTACTGGTACCTGGATAGGGGCCTGGTATAACTTGTGAACTTCTCCTACTTCAGTCACCATTGCTACCAGTAACTCTTCTGGGTCGGAATCTTCTGGCTCAGACTCCTCCTCTGCATCCAGATGTCTGACGTGTCTAGTTCCACGGGTAGGCGATTTCTTGCTGGCATTGGAGCGGCACATCTTGGCTAGGTGCCCTCGATTCTGACACTTGTAACACACACGATCTTTGAAAGGACATTCTTTGCCCTGGTGGTCTGATTTACCACACCGAGAGCATTTAGACTTGTCACTAAACCCTGTCTTTTTACCCTTGTTACCCTGACGTGGTGAGCGCCTGACGTGATGAACAGTGTCTTTTGGCTGGTCACCCCCCATCTCTCGAAGGTTCTTTTCAGCGGTCTCCGTCGTCTGGGCCAACTGTAGCGCTTTGTCCAACGTCAGGTTCGCTTCTGCTAATAACTTCTTCTGGATGTTTGCGTCTCGGACACCCCAAACGATTCGATCTCGTAACATCTTCTTGAGCGAGTCGCCGTAGTTACACCCCTCGGCCAACTTCCTCAGTTCCGCGACGTAGTCAGCGACAGATTCTCCATCCTTCCGCGCTCTCGAATTGAACCGAAACCGTTGCATTACCTCGGTCGGAGGCGGGCTATAGTGTGCCGTCAACACTGCTACGAGCTCCTCAAACGTCTTCTCCGTCGGTTTTGCTGGAGCAAGTAGACTCCTCAGGAGGTTGTACGCACCTCTACCGATCACTGCTAGGAATGTTGCTCTCCGCTTCGTGGCCTTCTCTTCTCCCGTAATGTCGTTTGCTACGAGAAATTTCTCTAAACGTTCCACGTACTGCGGCCATTCTTCTAGTGCCGGGTCAAACGGATTGATTTGCCCTAGTAGCCCACTGGCCATCCTTGTCGCCACTTTATGTTGTGACTTGGGTTGCGCTGGCTCGCAATAGTCAGTTCAGAAAGACTTCAAAAAATATTTTAGAACATGTTCGTATATATATTCAACCACTTTGTGACGTAACAGGAAATAGTATATGCAATGACTAGTCTAATGACATGACAAGACAGTACAATCTGCTAACTCTTTTCTTAGTTCCTCTACAGAGCCCTTTAGGGCACCGATCTCGCTTTTGTGTTAGACGAGGCAACACACAAACCATGAGAATGTCAAGTTGTTCTCGCTAAGACTCAGTTAACACTGCATACTCACACTTGCACAATAATGGTTGATCCACTGCTGACACTCACCATTGCAGAAAAGAGCTTTTTCCTTACCCCTCGATATCGCCTTACAGCAGACGCAGCATGTGTCTTGGGATAGAGATGACTGACCTCTCTTTTTGGGCTGCATATCATGACACTCTAAGTTGCAGCTGTACTAAAGCTGAAAAACAGTATACCACATGCTTCCCTCGGGAAGTTGGCTTGCCTAACTCAACGAGCTGGCAGCATTATCATGTGTGTGTTGCTACATGCCTGGCCTTAGGGGAGGAAACTGGGCTGACCCCAGGCAGTGCACCAGTACCTTATGCAGGCTTCTACTCAACCGCAATAACCTGAACATAAATCCTCCTGGTTTTCTCCTAATATAATATAAACATAGATGAGAGATCGAGAACATGGTAAGAAGCATCCAGACTACAAGATAGAAGTCGTAAATGCTGTGTTTGTCCTACCTCTCTATAATTTTCTTGGCATAGTAAGACAATTATTATTTTACGGAACATTACACGCATATGTAGACAGATTGTACTGAGCCATTTCTTCTCCCCCGGAAAAGGACTAAGAACGAGGCTAAAATATCTCTACTTCAATGACTCTTGGTTTACAATCATATTTCTAGCTAAAGTCCCCAATCAAAAATGATTATACAAGCAATATCACTATACTTATTAGAGCCCTTACAACTGCTGTGTTTGCATCCTTATCCCCTATTGTTCATATCATGCAATCTGTCTGGTGCACACTGTCAAATTCAAACCCCAGGTATCTCATCTACCTGTCAATCTACCACTCAACTTACCCATCAGTCTTCCGTTCATCCCTCGTCTCTCCTACCTCTCAATCTACATCTCAAACTACCATTCCACCTACCCATCAGTCTTCTGTTGATCCCTCATCTATGCCATCTTCTTATCCTACTTCTCAATCTACCGTTCAATCTACCCATTAGTCTTCCGTTCACCCCTCATCTCCACTGCCACCTCAAGCTATCTCACAACATTCCTCTCAATTTATCACCCATGCTACCACAGTTTCCATCTCCCAACCTATCTCACAGCCTACCTCTCAGCATATTCTACATCATACCTCTCTTACTTAAACTTCTCAGTCCAGAACTACCACTACTAAGGATTCGCCCACACTACGAACCAGAGACCAGTCAATGCATGGAAGGAGGTGATTCACAGCTACCAATTATTATCAGTGTAACTGTACATTCTGAAGTGTTAAGTGTGAAGTGGATACTAGCGCCACCATCACCATTATGTCTAAAAAACAATTTTGTGAAGTGTTTCCTAATTACACTCTTTATCATTCTCTTCTAAAGTTTAGGACATATTGAGGATAGCAGTTTAAAGTTGTAGGAGAGGGCACTGTAGAAGTGACCTATCCTGACTAGGGCTCAAAGACACTGACTCTGACAGTCACTGCTATTACATACAGGGCCCGCTCTGCTAGGAAGAGACCGGCTACAACAATGTGTTTTGAATTGGCAGCCAATGAAGGCTAGGGGATGGAAATGTCCGTCAAGTGCGATTAAACTACAATGGCAACCAACCAAGATACACGTGCATAGAGGTCCAATGAGTGCCAACCAAGGGAGTTATTGAGAGCGGCTCGGATATTACCATAATTGGTGGTGAGCTGTTCAGGAACGTGGCTACAGTCGCTCAATTAAGGAAGAAGGACTTACGGAGGCCGGACCGTGTTCCCAGTACATACGATAACACTCCGTTCACCCTTGATGCCATGGCAGACTTAGACCTCACCTTCAGGGATGTTACAATGTAGACTCCTGTGTACATAGAGATTGATGCTAAAGAACCCTTGCTGCTCACGGTAGGTGTTTGGCATAATCTCTTTCCACCTGGCTGTATTCGGAGAATCATAAGGAAAACCCGATTTAGGAGGTGGAGTCGGAAAGTTCAGACCACAGAAGAGTAAAAGTAGCAGCCAGACACTGAGAGAAGAAGAGGACACCAGTCCACGTAGTTCAGGTAGCAGATGACGGCTGAATAAGCAGAAATTGTTTGCAAGATGATCAGGATTTCAGTCTCATGATTGTTCCACCAAACCAGTGGATCTATTACAGATGACACATCTTCTGCTAGTGAAGTATAGTGTGGTAGTTCCAACTTCAGTTCTTCAATTGAATTTGTGTCTAAAATAGTAAAGCACTTTAGTGATTCAATTTCCAATGGTGTCGGTTTCATGTCATTAATTACTGCATTTGAATTATCACTAGAAAGAGCTTTAGAAATAGAGACGACATTTGGAAAGTAATGATTTGAAATAACTGGAAATGGTAAACTAATTAACCCTCAGCGTACATGCGCGAGGGTTACGGTACTTATTCTGTGTGTGTGTTTGGTATATAAATAGATAAAAGAAAGAGTTAAATTGATAGAGATTGAGTAGCAAGAGTCGGGAGGGCTTATGTCAACTTCACCTGGGCGGCAACCCAGCGTCTGCGTAACCTAGTCTACGACAGTGCCAACGGAGGCCAGCAGGCAGCACATTAGTTAGATTACTTTAATATAGCATGGTTAAAGCATTTAGTGTGCCAGTCATCAGGGAAGTACCAATTTCCTTCGATGCAGGACCTCAGGTTTCAGTCCCTTTAACCTTCCGACCTGAGGTCTCCTCGGGAAATGGCGGGACCACTCCCCACTAACTAAGGAGTCTGGCAAATACTTGAAGCTACATAGTACGTTAGCTGGCAATTATAGATATGTAGTGGCACTAGTGCATGACTCACTCCTGGCTCTTTCTCTTAGCCTCTTCTCTCTCCTTTCTGCTGCCAGTCAACTACACTGTCTAAGCTACTGAGAAATGCAGCTGACTGGCGTGAGGCTTAGTTATATACTATATAGTGCTTTGCTGGTGGTAGTATACTATTGCATCATAGGAGGCTGGAACTATCCCATGGTTTGTTTTTGATTGCTATGTGTAGAAAGCAAAACAAGTACGTGAAATCTGCATGTGTTACTTGTAAACTGGACGTGTGTGTGTGTGTGTGTGTGTGTGTGTCTGTCTGTCTGTCCGTTATCACACATCTCACTTCTCAAAGCATATTTCATGCTGAAACTGCAGCTACATTATCTTCATTATCTTTGTGCGATAAACATCAAAAGGTTTTCTCTGAAATCGCTTCATTGCCAAGTTGGTAGCTATTAACGGCCATACTGAGCGATCGAGACATTCTTGTGCGGCTGTGTAAAACAGTTCAGGTTTGCGAGGAGCACTCGTGCTTGTGTTTCTTGGCCTAGTGGTAATGTGCTAGGTTTTGGGACTAAGTAACCTGAGTTCGATTCCCGCGGTTGTCGTTTTTCTCTTTTAGTCTTACTTTACGAGATATGCCCACTTCGCGCAAGCTGACAGATTCAATTCGCAAGTTTTTCTCACACTTCATCAGGCTTACGTACAAACATCACATGTTTTTCAATATGCACTGTTGTTGTAAGGTTGTACCATCAGCTAGCTACTAGTATTAGCAGGCTAGGTAGACCTCTAATCTGATAGAAGCATAGCTACGCTAAGCCTGCTGTCTGCACCGAAGGTTTGCACTTTAGTGCTTTTCATTCGTTATAGCAATACAGTGTCAAGGGTCTATCCCCTCCAAAGAATATGTGGCAGTAACAAATGGCTCCATTCCGTCCACAGTAATAGCCATTTCAACTTTTAGCTTTTTAGCAGTGGGCTCATCAGATAATATTTCTTGTAACTTACGCAAATTAGCCCCTGGCAATTATTTATTAGCAATGAACGGTTCAATGTCACCAAACAAACAAGATGACTTACGTCTTCAAAACATGTGGTGGAGTATGTAGGACATGACAATCCTGTCTTTTTTTTCCATAACAAGCGGGATTTAGGACTCAATGAAAACTAATTTACCCAGGCCTTAAGAAATTTTTGTGTTTGCGTATGATCTCCAACATGGTCCAAAGTATGTGAGAAGCTACCAATGCCAGTAACATGATCATAAATTATTATCACTGCTGTCGACTGATGCACCATCACTCATTGAACCAACAAGGAGGCTTCGTGCTATCCATAACTCTGCAGAAAGGAGCATTATAATCTGATTTGCCCTTCTTTGCCTGTCATACTCTTCACAAGAAGCATTAATCGACATACATGCTGGTCTATTGCCCAATCACTAGTTATGAAGAAGAGAATTATGACTATGGCTTCACAAACATTTGATGTCCTATCGAATATGATTATTTTATAAATTGCTTTCTTTATTTGCCTCATCTCCATTTTATGGATAAGAGGAATGATCTGAGGAAGGTTAGTTGAACTTGTCAGTAAGAATGCATGTTCCTCCAATAATTGTTGGAAGCAATAAATTTTATCATTTGGTTAGCCTGCTTTAAGCATTGCAGTAATAACATTCAGTCCATAGATCCTACTTGGTTTTGGAAGTCCCTCCCCCACTGAATGGCGAACTGGAGTCTTTCTCTTGCACTGGCATGCTTTTTTCATTTTACATGAGATTTTATGGAGCTCTTTTGGTGAAGATTTCTTTGTGGCGGGCAGAGCAAAAGAGTTTCTTGTTTGTTTACCACAAGCTTCTTGTTTTCGAACTCCTTCGAGTGGTCCGACGGTGAAATACCTATAGGGGTGTACTCCTGGCTGCTCCTTTTCCCTTCTTAATCCTATATAGGGATTCGTTTGAAGCTGTCATTTTCAGGCCAATGTGGACGGCAGCGGTGAGTGAAGCGTTCTGTATAGAGATCTCACTGATGAAGAGTCACTCGCCTCTGCGGCCATAGTATCACAGTCTGACTTCTCTGTGTCACCTTCAAAAAAAAGGACACTCCCTTGGGTAGGTACCTTCTGCACCTCAGGTCGCAATGAGGTAAGTCCACAGACCTTGATGGGTATTTTCATGTCACAGACATACCAACTTCGTGAACAGCATAGAGTTTAGTGAGTAGATCTCTTCTTTAAAATACATAGCTAGCTAGCTACGTATTACATTTATACAGTCAGACTATTATCATGAGTGCTCTAGGAAGCGAAAGGTTTGAATAAGACCCAGGTTTTATTACTACATTTGCTTATTTTATCAGTAAATCATGTAAAGTATGACATGCAGGAAGTGTTTTTCGGCCCAGGTGGCCTAGAATGGCTGTAGATTACAATCAAAACATCATGAACTTAAGATTTGGCTGAACACAATCTAAAAATTCCTGAATTGTCAAGTGGGCGCTGCCCTACTTGCTGGATCTTTAGTCTTCACTAGAATCAAGCCAGCTTGGCTCCCTGATGTTGTCCTCTCTCACATTGCAAAAACATCTTTTCTTGAGGCTACAACGAAGTACACAAAGGCCTCTTCTTTTTAAGTGATTTTGATTATCTAGTTGGCGTGGTAACTTAGAAGGGTCCGCGCTAGTCCCTAGATTACGCAGTGGGTGCTCAGTGGGCACCTTTACTGGCACTGCAATGTTCTTGCTGTATGGAGACTTGTGGAGGGAGATACTGAACAGAGAATACCTAAGTGATGGTGAATTTCTTTTTGGGGTATTTTCTTGTCACAGACATACCAACTTTGTGTATGGCATAGAGTTTCGTGAGTAGATTTAGATTCACCCATTACCAATATTGCTGACTTGTCTGCAAGCAATATGTATTGCCATTCTTTTGCGTAGGCTAAAAAGGATGTCAAGCATATTTTAGAGTTCTGTATCAAATCATCAGCATACATTGGGGATCCACAGTATATATCTCCTATTCAAACCCCTTTACCAGAAGAGGCTAATTTCACTAAGAGGTCATTAACATAGATAGTGTATAAGAAAGGGTAGTACAGAGCCTTGTCTTATGCCTTGGTGAATAGGAAATGGACTTGAGATGGATGAATTCCAAAGTACAGCAGAGAAGCATTCACTGTACCAGCTATTGATAATAGACCATATGTGACCCTGCATGCAAAAAACACCCTTATGTGAAATAATTATTGGATCAACTGTAATATGCGGACCATGTACACTTGCATGGTTACTCATCAAAGCATGCTGGAACTGTACTCAAATGCTCCTATATGTACGCACAAGCTGACTATCAAGATATGAATATTTATCTCTTTCACAACTTGGATTTTCCCTCTACAACATCCTTAGTAATAAAATGTGGCTTGCTATAAAACAATGTATCTTATGGTAGGGGATATGCATCCTTTCTCATGACATGGTTGAGTTATCTGTAGTCTATACAGAATCGCGTGGATCCGTCCTTTTTACGTACCAGCACCACCGGTGAGGCCCAGGGGCTGGAGGAAGGTTCAATGGCTCCACGATCTAACATTTGTTCGAGAAGAGACACTACTTGACGGCGGTGGGGCGACATTCGTCAGACAGACTGTCGGATGGGCTGTGCCATTCCGGTACTGATCCTGTGCTGCACTCTATTGGTTTGCCCAAGGTCTGCAATTGAAGAAGCCATGACATCAGAATGTTTCAGAAGTAGGTTATAGAATATGGCACGCTCACCATCGCTAAGGGCAGGGCTACAATCATTGACCAGTTCCGACAGCATCTGCTTCTTCTCATAATTCACTTCAGTGGTATCCGACTCGGCTGCGGCCACCTGCACTGGTAGTTCAATGGGCCCGAGTAAAGTATAACTGGCTTGCACGATGAGTTCATGATATGTACTGGTGTTTCTGTTGTTGATGGCTCTACTACAGATCGGGCAACTGTCAACTGTGGTTTCCGCATCGCATTTCCTTCCAGCAGCCATGTCCCTCCTACTTGAACCTTGAACACTCCCATGACTTCCATGACGGAACGGGGAGGCAACTCTACAGTGTCACATAGCTGTATCTGTTGTGAATCAACACACTGTATTTGGCCTAATCAAGAGGTATTAATTTGTATGTCACACCCACTATCACGTAAATGCAAAAATCCCTCCCCCAGGTCAATTTTGGCATGTTGAGCTGGAAAAAGTCAAGGCCTAGGATGGCTTCAGAGGTAAGCCTAACGATAGCCGAACCTACGTCTCCCGCACAATTGCTGACAGATAGCCGAACCTACGTCTCCTGCAGTTGCCAACAGACAGCCGAGCCTACGTCTCCCCACAGTTGCCGACAGAGAGCCGAGTTCATCAACGCGTCACTCATGTGACTACTGAGAACCAAGCTAGTCTTTACTGTCATGAGTGAGTTGACTAAGAAAGAACGTGTCCGGGCAGGGCACCGGGCATCGGTCACTTGGATTGTGAAGAAAGCTAGAGCACTACTCGAAACAGAAGATGCTGACTCCTTGAATCTGTCACAGTTGAAACTAAGCGTACAGGAAAAATTGTTAAAACTAGCAAGTATTCATTTGTTCTACCATCACCAACTGTTCCATCAAAATATTTTTCTTCCCTTTTTAATGGGAGATAATGACAGAAGAACGCCATGAACATTTGCATTCAAAACTCCACTTTGTGCACCTTCATAATCATCAATCTCCTCATAGACTCTGCGCTTTGCCATGAGGGAAGACAGTGATTGATTTTTAGCAGATTTAGTTTTTTATAGACCCATAAACCACAATGTGTTACAGTATACTGTATGTACTGAGCCAGACGTTTGTCAGCGTAACCAACCTACAAGCTATAGTACTTGAAGGATGCAATTTATATCGTGTGTACGTTTGAACATGTTCAAACAAGGAGTGAAACGTAGTCCCGCAGGGCCATACGCTCCATGTACATATGGAATTTTATTAATACCTCACTTATCTGTCATGTGTCTCCACCCCAATGAGAAAGCACGTGTGTAATACGATGGAGTGCCTTGTGTGCACGCAGGTAACTCGCCCCCAAGGCCCGCTGGTCATTACAAAGTGCAAAAATAAATTATGTGGGCAGTCTTCTCCTTTGATAATTTTGGCCGAGAGTGACTCCATTGGCACTCAGGCAGAGATATGATACCCTAAGTAGAAGATCACCTCTTCAGCAAATGGTTCTATGTTCTCCATCTCCTGCTGTATCTCTATATATTGCTTACCATCTAAACACACTTTTTGTCACCCTTAAAATTTTAAACACATTTTTGTCACTCTTTAAATTTACTACAGGGTCAGAATACCCTAAGTAATGTATTGGAAGTCCAAGAAGACATCTGGAATCTCAAATTACCAAGATAAACTTTCAAGCCGAGATAATCACAGTTAACCATAAGGTTTCTGACGAGGATTCAGAGTCCGAAGGGAAAGACAATAATCCCTGTTTGTCCAATTCAGAAAGCTCTGTATCGTATGCATCATCTACAGCTAATGAATTAGATGCCTCTAATGCAGTTCCATGTCACGACAAAATTTACCCCATGACCACTACATAAGTTTATGGATGACAACATCGATAAAGAAATAAAACCTAGCTAAATGTGCTGTGATAACCAGTCCCAATCTCTTCACTACTTTCACACATATCCTGTAAAGGACAAAAGAAATCTTAGTGGTGTTAGTAATTAGAGATGTGCAAAGATGGAATTATGAAACTGATGGTTGTGCGATACAAGAAGGCACCAGCTGATCTACTATGGAATGTATTCAATGCAAAACTCCACTGACGAAGTGTTCATAATAGAAGATGGGTTTACAAAACATGTGATGCTGCTCTAGTGGAAGGAAAAATGCCAACTTCCAAGAGGACAACAACGCAGTATCCATGGACCAGCAGTATATATTTCCATCAGTCTTTATCCTCTATGTGACGTTCTGCGACTTCAAAATGAATTGCAAATGATACCAATGAAATTGAAGCTTACAAGGGACATCATCATATGTACAAATTCATTTTGCCAGAAAAATTTATGCTGCATTGACATGGGCGAAATGCAATAATCAACTGTGCAATAACGTCAGCATAAACCCAAACTGGGCACAGGAATCAGAATTTGAACTCAGAGATCTGTTTAACTCATTAACTACACAGAGTGAGACATCTGAGATTGCTAATGATGACATGTCAGCCTCTTCAAAATCAACCAAATATCATGAAAAATGTGATTCTATGTGCATTTCTCATAAATTATGCACAGGTTATCAACAATCATGTTGTCTTGCGTCAGAACAAGGTTTTTAAATACATGAGGTTTCTACTGATGGGAACTGCCTATTGTCTGCATCGCAATTTAAAAGAATTGGTATCCAGTTAACTTCAGCTACTGCTCTCAGACTGGCAGTATCTAACTTTATGGAGAACAATCTAATGTCTGTAGATGGGGTCCACAATAGAGATTTTATCTCTGTGGCAACTTAAAATAATAACATTTTCAATTCTGATACTCCTGCTTAAAGACGGGGTGATTATTAAATATCTTAATAGAAGATTTCAACACTCGAGTTGAAACTTAGTGGATCTTATACCTGGAAAGACTTAGAGATAGTGCATGGGGCGACCATCTGACAGTACAAGCTCTGTCTAACGCGCTCAGTGTAACCATCAACATCATTAATTTTTTTACACTAAATCCAGACTTGGAGGCAATTCAACCAACAGAAAACAAAGTATTGGTACTATTTCACGTCAGACTAATTCAACAATTTTACCATATCTCATTGTTGGAAACATCAGAGGAAGAAAAGAATCTAAAAGAAAGAGAAGAAGATGAGGCTGCTTTTGAGTTGGCATGTCAAGTTAAAGGAGCTCCTTAGAAAACATGTCTGATACTAGAGAATCCTTAGCTTGAAGGGAAGATATTCTCACTTGCACAGATGAAAATAAAATACCGATACCAATATTATCAGATCGAAAGTTTGAAGAAATGTTCAATCGTGATAAGTACACACACGGACAAGAAGTTATCTCTCAAAGAAGGAATGTCACATTATTCCAACAAAATACTTCAACCAGAGAATATTAGATGCTGATGGTAGTTTTGCAAAAGACACTGAATATTGTTTGTGACACAGTATGCTGTTGAAGCTAAACAACTACAAGATAATACTAACAATTTTGTAATGAAAAGCACTGAAGTGCAAAACCCTCGGTGAATGCTTGGGCAAGCTATGATATAAAAGGATTCCAACATGTTATGGGTAATTGTGATTTGATTGCGTTGGGTCTAGTTAGGTGTCCAGCAAACTACCACCTCCTGATGAAACAGATTAGGCTGCACTGAGAAGAACGTTTTTGTCAACTTGCCTAAGTTTTGTGAAATTGCAGCCTACACTACAGCTCGCTGCCCTTAAAGTGTAAAACATTTCTGTTTGCTCAGTTTGCTGAATCAGCAATAGTATTACATTCGTATTATGTCGCATCCCCTCTGTGTAGTGTATCACATTATTATACATTGTATTGCATATGATTAGTAGCAATTGGTCAAAGCACGCTGTACACGTTAAGAGTTTGATTACAGGATGATAGACATAAATCAATATACTCAGTACATAATGTGTCCATCAAATCAGAATGACAAGTAATGAGAGTTATTGTGCAAACATATTATTACTGAAAATTTTTTTTGAGGCTATTGAATTCTACCGATGATTTGGAAGAGAACATCTTTATCAAGCTCCTCAATGTAATTTACTTTCGCAATGTCAAGAACAGACTTACCATAAGCGTACAAAGCTACATTGTTGTTCTCATGATAATTAATTAGGAGCTTTACAGAAATTTGAACTTTTGCAAAAGTCATATACAGTGTAGTCCACATAATTCAAACTTGAAAATGCATTGCTTTTCTTTGAATTATAAGAAATATTGAATTATAAGAATTCTGCATAAATCGGAATGCATAATTTTCTAAAAATAAACTTTGATATAAGTGGAAAGTTAGTTCACATTGACATTTGTCATAAGCACGACCAGTCTTTTAATAAGTGGTAGTTTTCGAGTAAAGGTATAGGTACATGGAACTTCAAGACCTTTAGTGCTCACATTAGAGAACTTTCGGTGGCCTGTAACAGGAAATACAATTTGACCTCTTTGCAGAAGAAAGTGCCAGGCTATCCCAGAAAATTCAATTGGTAGATGTCCAACTACCCTACCTTCAAGACTTGTAGCTACAGCACAAGACTCATGAGTATTGTTTGGCTCAGCATCAACACTTATTGCTGGTCAACTACGGGAGTCCATGTTGATTTATAGACATGATGACCTCTGACAACACTGTTCATTAGACTGTCCAATAACAAATAGCAGCAAGCCACTACACAAGCACTATATTATACACAAACTAGTAGGCACTTGATTTAAGCACATGGTAATATTGAAATATCTTATAAATAGGTCATTGATACATTGATTACCATAATACACATAAAATGCTTAGGTGGTTGGAAAAAAATAAGTGATTTGAGTCTTAACACTAGCATTGTTGCCACACTTTCGAATTTCAGTTTCAAGGTTGTTCAATAGATGATATTCTTCATCATTTACAGAAGATTGCAGTAGAAATGACTGAATTGTAATAAAGGCTGCATAAGGTTTATGGTAGGTCACTATTGGCAATGGATCTCCAGTGTCATCATCACTCTCATTAGCAGCACTGGATAATTGTGTCACAGATGTAATGATATGTTCTGTAGTTAGCATAGGAGTGCACTGCACATTATCATCTACAGCCAAAATATTCAGAGAATGTACAAGGCTGCTGCAAATTTAATTCTATAGTTTTGTTCATCATGATCAACTATAAGTCATTAAATGGATCTTCATCATCTAGTGTGCCTCTAGGCTCAAAGCCAGCTTTGCGAGAGCAATTTCTGATTGTGATTGGAGTGACCATTTCCATGCTCTCCCCAATATCTGCATCCTATCTAGCATTGTAGATTCACTGCTTATAGCTTGAAGTAGATTTTATACCATACTTTTTCTATAGTTGGATTTTAAATTTTTAATAATCCCCATGTCACATGGCTGGATCTTACTAGTTGTGTTCAACAAACAAAACAATTTTCCTTCCAGATATAGCAAGCCTACTTCCCATTTCCTTAGCCAAATTTCAAATAAGTGGCTAGTCATCCATGCATTTGGATTTGCTTCGTATTCTGTAGGCAGCAGTCAAACCCCACGAAAATACCTCGGGCACTTGTACGTCCCCATTGTAAGCAGTGGACACCTTTCTGTACCTGTCATGTTTGCACACACTAGTACAGATAATTACTGCTCCTTAGATTTCTTTGTGCCAGTACATGCTACTCCTTTAAATGCATGCATCTTGTGGGGCGAAAATCGCCAAAATAGTCCCATCTTATCAGCGTTAAATACATCACATGGATTGTACTTACACAAGAGCGGCAGAAGTATTCTCTGCTTCCAGTGGTCACAAACATCTTTATCTACGGCAGCACTTTCACCGTCCAATACAAAATATTATGGTGAACTTTCCAGCAACTTAGCCCCCACTTGAACACGTCCAATCAGCACGCCAAGACCTTTTCTGAACTCTTCAGCTTTAGGTTTTAATATCTTTCCACTTACTGGAATCAACTGTTCCCTTGAAGCAGTAAACCACTGGAACAGAGCAGCATCAATGTCTGGTCTAGTAGCTCCCTTGCAACACTTAAGCTCGTCGGTCCTTCCAATGACGCATGAGGAGCGAAGCTTTTCCTTTTCCTTTAGAATAGTGCTGAGTGTGCTTTGAGGAATGCCAACTTCTAAGGCAATGTCTTTCCTCTTCCTTTTTGGGACTTTCTCGACCTCGTTAATAACAGCTAGCTTCCGTTTAATCGTCAAGCAGTTGTACTTTCCGCAGTTTGCCATCTTTTTCAAAGACAACACGTAAAATATTCCACATACTGCTTGCATTCTTTCCCCATACTATCTTCAAATTACTTCTATTAAAATTAAAAGTATCCGTTCGAAATTTTGTATTGCATCATGCATTGGATTGTGTGAGTGTTCTAATTATGAGAAAATTTGTCATAAGCGTATTTGTATTATGCGGACTACACTGTAATTGGTACATGACAAAATTATCCTGAGAAAATCTTCCAAGTGGTGGCTTGGAAGGCTGGGCTCTTGCTTTACAGCATAGACATGCCTTATATTTGGTTAATTGTGGAACACCTACTATTTGTGTGTCATTGATCTCTTTATCTTTTATTTCTTCTGGCTTCATGGCAATGCACCCAATATCAGGTAATGATACTATTTTGCATCCACCCTTTGCCTTGGTTACGAATTTTTTTGATGCATATTTATGTACTTCAAAATGTTGTAATATTTAGTGGCCAATTATCACCCCCTTAAACGTACACCTCCAGTATAAATATTGCGTACTACGTGCTCACCGAAGCTAAGCGGTCGATCGAAAACCAACCGTGCGCGTGCCCATATAAAAGGGGGTGGCCTGGCCAACAATTGAAGCCATATGGCGTCCAAATTAAAAAAAACAGGGACAAACTAGAGACATATAACGACAGTTACACGGGCCATTTTAGCGTTGCAAAACTGATATACGGGGTACTACGAGGTGTGGTAACACATTGCACACAAGTATAGTGCTCCAAACACGGTTCAGCTGTATAAACAAAACAGATGGTGTCTACATGCAAAATAGAGAATATTCCATGAACAAGAGTAAAAAGCCTAAGTCTATGCTTTAGGTGATGGTAGAATACTCTAGAACCCTTCCACAAGTATTCATTAGGCAACTCAGGCGGTTATGCCGTAACAAGTCAAACAGTTCAATCTGTGAAGTGACACTGCATTGGCAGCAAGCCTCCACAGACCAACAGGCCTCTACGGAACAACAGGGGCCTCCTCTAGTTAGACTTAGAGTGTTCTTGGAAGGTATTACAAATGCCAATGCATGATAGAGGCTGAATGATATTTGTCCATGACTTCCAGAGTACAGACACCCCAGAGGGTATTGTCTGAATCCACAGTGTCCATCACTGAGAGGGAAGAATTCTTGTCAGCTTTGCCTGAGCTCGCCGTGCATTATCACACTCCCTCCAGACTCTCTCCAAGGCTCTTGCGATCTGCATCAAGCCAAAGAGGCATCAGCTTTACAAGCTGTTTTGGGGGTTACTGTCAGATATTGGGTTCTTTAGGGACCCTGAGTATCTGAAGAAAAAGGAGATGCGAACAGTAATGGATGATCCGACGGAAATATTACCTCAGTGGATATTGGAGGTTAGTTTCATGCTGTCAAATGTGTATATTTACTGATTGATATGTGACCTGATCTGGGAAAAGGGACCGTAGAGCAGAGATTACTCTTTCTAATGATATGAATGTCTCAAAAACTTTATTGGTCCCTTTTCCTAGATCCGGTAACATATATTGTAGGAGATCCAAAGAAGATACCCAAGTGATGATGGTAGGTATCGAGACTATGCATCTACTTTTGAAGTAGGCCTACAGCAATAATATATAAAAGCACGATAGCATATCACCAAACAACCTAATCATATTCAGTTATCACCTATCGTATCTGTCATATCATCAATAATCCCCTCTTCATCATCATCTGAGTCAGGCACCAGTAACCCATCCATCACATCATATTCCTCCTCACCTTCGTCTTCATCTTCAATCATGGTCCTTTTTATTACACCAAACTAATAACCATTAATGCTAATAGAAACCTCAAGACATGGCTGTTCTTCTCAATATATGATGCCCACAGTCTGTCCAAGAAAGCAATTGATTGCACTTCTTCAATAGTGGCCTTCATCGACTCCTCTGCTGCCTCTGACACTAGGTCCACATAGCCTCTTCGATTGTACACTACAGATAAAATAAGTGTATCTAATGGCATCATATCATTATTCTGACATACATACAATGATGTACATACTTGTTACCAAGAGTACCCAGTCCAGTAAAAGAAGAGAACTTCTCATACTAAGTCTGAAGTACTCCAGCGCATGTGAAGCTATGGAATATCCCGTGAGTGCTAGTTTAGAGTCAGAAATATAGTTTTATTACATACTTCTGATTCAAAATATAATATCCAGCAAAAGCACGTGAACTAGACCAGTGTCTCTTACCCTGATGACAGCGACGACATCAGAAAGACACACGAACGACATGACCTTTCTAATCATCATGTAATACATAGGTCAAGAATGTTGATGTAGTAAAATCACCTGAACTGTTGACTCAATTGTCCATGGATTACTTGCCATGCCACATGAACATGGCGTCTTCAGTCAATTAAGCAGATCAGTATAAGCGTGTCGCTCACATATAAAGAGGTTGCTATCACCCTCTTGACTGCCTCCTGAGTACATACTTAATTTTACATCGCTATTTATTGTTATTATCCCACATTCATAACACTTCTCCACCACCTCTGTGTAATTTTGCTCCCTTTCAGCACACCTTTATCAACATTGATTCCCATTACATCTTTTCTTGTTCTTTCATAGCCTATACTTGAGCAACGCTTCAGGAATGAGGTTAACTCTTTCTCCACTTCATTACAAAGGTATGGCTTCGGTTCTGGCCTAGTCCCATGTATCACCCACCAAGTAATTCTGTCACGTAGCGTACTCTTCGGCACACAGTGATCCTCAACAGCAAGTTTCTGTAGACATCCATACTTCACAACAGCAATTGCTGCCGCCATTTGATCCTCTGTCCACAGCTTTCATTTACTAGAGGAGCGACGGGAAACATCGGGTACAGCGGGGGCAGAAACACTTGCTTGTATTTTAGTGGTAAATTTATCATATTTTTCCTTTTCATCCACATCAGAATTCGAAATAGGGTCATCATTTGACATCAGGGATTTTGTGCCATTAATCTTTGGTGATTTGCTAATGGAAGTTGATCTCTTATTTCTGGCCTCGTCTTGCAGGTTTAATCTGGCATTCATTAAAACAAATAGTTTCATTTTTTTCCATCATTTCTTTAATTTAATTTGGTGAGATTTTTTCAATCCAACAATTCTCGTTGAACTCTTGCCATCATGTATATTACCCTCAAAATACTCGCTATATCTTCCTCTCTTAAATGGTGACACTTGACTTAATACTCCATGTATGAAGATGTGTCAGCGGGTTCAACAAGTGACTCAAAGTTGTCGACTTCACCTTTACTTTTAGACGTGTTTTCAAAGTCAGGATAAGGTATAATACCAACAAACATAGGAATACTATGGGCAGATTATAGATTGGAGTGTAATCAAAGTGGCTCCTTGCCGGGTTATCGCACAAATACCAGTTGTAAGGAATAGGTATTAGGGTATGCAAAATGAAAGGGAGTTTAGAGTTTGCTCATACTATCATACACTGTTTCACTGTACAGCAACGTAGGCATGTATGGCGGCACAGTCATACAATTGTTCCAGCTGCCATCAGTAGACTAGGGGCTAGGGGTATAATGGCAGCAGCCATCAGGCTCAAGGAGCACCAGAAGATTTCCCACACATGGTGGAGTGGCCCCGATTGCCGGCTTGCTTACTTGTACTGGGCGGTTCATCAAGCCCTATCCTGAGCATTGTAACCTTTCATTTCGGGTCTCTCAGTGGTTCCTCCATTGCTTCGTCCTCTACTACTTGTTCCTCCTTGCCCTACCCTCTTAGGGTGTGGGAGACCGGTCGTGTCCGCGCTCATCGTCATTCATTGTCGACGTCGCTCCCACGGAGCTACCTACCTTTCTGTGAGCATAAAAATGAAGAAGTCGATTGTCAGGGGGCTAACTCTCATGTTGTCATTAGTCTGGTCTATGTTATCATTAGTTTGATTTGTGCATTCATTCATGCGTACTACTTAGGTTATGTAATTGTGCAGGCTAGTCATGTGATCATTCGTCTATATAAAAGGGGTATTTTCTGTCATAAAGGGCATGAGACTTTGTGAGCTAATGGTTGTTGACCAAAGAGCAGGCGTACGAAGGGCGGCGTACCTTCACAGTTGGTGGCAGCGGAACTCGGAGCAGTTGTCGATAACTATCGACAGGACCAACGCGTATGTTGAAAACCCGCTCGGGTAGACAGTACAAGGCAACAGGTATGGAAGACGATGGCAGAGATATGACAACGGCAGAAGCCAGGAGTGAGACAGCAACCGAGAGGGGGTCGGAAGTCACCGAGTTGGTGCCTCTACTCTTAGAAGATCGCAGAACAAGGGACAAGGAGATAGTGAGAGACAGAGAACGTTGAGAGGCAGCCGACAAAGAGCAGGCGGTACGGATCCGCGAACAGATGGAATTCATGCGTGCGGTGATGGAAAAGGCTCTACCCGCTACGGGAGTCGAAACGGACACGAGAAACACGGACAAACTTGTGCTCGCCCGCTACACTGAGGGCGACGATATCGAAGCTTTTCTTACCACCTTTGAGCGTCTGATGGACATTTATCACATCAAGGAGAACTTATGGGTAGCAAAGCTGGCACCGCAGCTGTCAGGGAGAGCGCAACAGGCCTACGCAGCCTTGAGTGCAGACGAAGCCCTTCAATTCAGGCAATATCGGAGAAGATGTTGATCGAGCAACTCCTGGAGACAATGCCTATCGACCTGAGAGTAT